>SMSQ01008321.1:7092-48351 GCA_019453375.1 Ctenoplectra terminalis
AAAAAAAAAAAAAAAAAAAAAAGTACACGCGTTTCGTTGGTTCGTGATTCTCGCGGTTGCAAATGTATTGCTAACATTTTTACATTTTTCTCGCTGGAAGAAAAGACAAACAAGATTGTTCGTTCGGCTTTATCCGATGTCTGGTTTAATTTAAAACTGAGAAAAACGCGTGCTCTTTAATACACAGAAACGCGCGGCGCGAGAAAAGCCACGGGCGGATAAATTATAAAACGAGAAATAGAAGCTAACCGATATATTTTTACCCGTTTGTAGAAATAGTAGCGTGAAATAATATTTAATCATTGGTCTTCGATCGAGCAAAATATTTGTTTCAAAATCTCTTTCGCTTTTAACATTTGACCCAGTTCGTACTGGATATATTAATATCATATCCGCAACAGCACCAATAGCGAGACGAACTGAAAGTCTCTTGTTAAACGGATGTCGCGCTCGTACGCCAGACAATTTCATTTAGTGAAAATATTCATTTACCCGACTTCCTGTCGCAGCTGGCAAATATTATACCACGCGTGGAACTCGCTCGCGTTAATCCTACTCTTCCTACCGACGAATACCGTATACATCGATGGTTATTTAATGTCCAGTTGTTATCCCGTAAGACAAAAGATCCGCTTTTGTTCGATTAAATTGAGCTAGACGTTAAGTCTCAAAGCGGAACGGGTTTTGTCTTTGCTCGTTGCTATCGTTTATTATTCGTTCATTAAAAACGGTGGAGGGAAACAATTTTTTTTCAAAGCATTAATCCGTAACCATTGTGACTTACAACGTTAACTTGGAAAAACGTGGAACGATCGTTTTAACAATCCGCGCAATGATTTTTCCACCGACAGAAATGAAACAACGGAATAAATTAGAACGAGTCGCGTACCGTTTCGATGGCCCTCGACGACAACGTTAATTTCAATACGAGTTTTCCAATTTTAGTCGCGAATTGAATATATTGGATCCTATTAGTAGCTTGAGCGTTGCTAAATCTAACGGCAAATATCGATGTCTGCTCGACTGTTATCGATACTATTAATAAATTAATCCTACGCTTACTATTTCTAGCCAGATAAGTCGACGTACGGACAAATTATTTAATTAAAATTATCTCGATTGATTTAAAATATCGTTCGGTGTTAAAATTACGCGTACAGTACCTACAAAAAGCTATACCTTGATAACTACAAAAATATTAATCGAATCGGGCTCCGAAAATCGTACAGCTTCCAGGATCTATTTAAAATCGAACTCATGGAGCAAAAGATATAACGCGGACAAGTTTTCCGGCACTGTTTTTCAATCGTTGACACGTTCCTTATTTTGATTCCTCGTAAAGTCCTAACAGCGTTAACTCGGAGGTCAAACATCGCGACACGCTTTTAAGGTGTTCGTTCGATCCTCTGCCTTGTAACGAACGAATTCAATCGCGAAGAATGAACACAGAGAGACACGGTATAGATACAAAGCGTATGCACGGACTTCACTGAAGTTGAAGATGAAAGCGCCGGAGGGATAGCGGAATCTAAGTACACTGTACTCGATACCCGGCAACGAGTGTCTGAGCGCGTCTTTTGCAGCGGTAGCCACGATTCAACTCGACGGATCGATCGACTTGGATAATTTAATCCGCGATTGAAAACGGATCTCTGGCTCCATTTATCCGGGAATAAAAACGGAGTTCACTATATTCGACCGGAGAGTTGCTCCGATATCAATCTACTCGAGTCGCGTCTCAACCTCGTCACCGTCTGGCTTCCGTTCGTAAAAGAGCATGTTTCAAGGTTACAAAAGGTATCCTGAGGACGTACTTACCGCTTCTGCAGCTGCACCGTGTCTGCGTCCAAAGTGTGGTCGAAAACACCTTGAATCCTTGCGTGGTCCCGTCTCGTGTGTCGTGTACGTGTTGGCGTGTAGAGAAGCTTCTCGTTCTCGTGGGACAAGCACGGCATCGTGTGTGTGTGCGGAGACAAGTTACGTGCTCCATAGGATTTTCGTGAACAATCGTCGTAACGACGTGACCGATACGCTTCTCTTGGACGAACTGAGCTCTCCCCCCCTTACGCCGGCCTTATATAGCACCCCCACCCCTCTAATCTTCCCCTGAGTATCCCTTCCACCGAAGCAACCACTGTACGGAAGACGTCAGCTACGTGGGGATGGATCCTAGTGGTCCACCAAGGACTCCGTCAACCTTTCTCCGTCTTTCCCATTCTGTCCCTCGATCGTCCCTCTTCCTCTATTTAACCCTCTCTAAAATTCTCCCTCTTTTCCTTCTTCTCCTTTCCCTTCCTCTCTTCCGCTTTCTGCCTCCACCTTTTGCTCTTTCCGTTCCAAAGCTCCCTCTCGTTTCCTCTTCGGCCAGGCTGCGATTCTCTCCCTCGTTTCGCGTTACCTCTCCGTCCTTTGCCGTCCCCTCCCTCTATCGCGTCGTGTCCCAAATGACAATGTGTAAACTTCGTGCTCAAAACCCCGTGGCTCACCAGCCTAAGCTTTTCTCTACCCGTGTCTCTGGCCGTCGTCGTCTGGCTCTCCTCGTCTCTCGTCAGGATAGGCCAGGATAGACGCGTCATGCCAGGAATGACCCTCAGGGTCAGAGAGCCGGAGCCGGCGAGAGAGCGAAGCTCCGGAAAGAGAGGAAAAGTTTGGCGAGAGAACGAGCCCTCGCGCAAGATACAGAAGAGAGGTTCCGCACTCTGCACGCTCGGATTATTTCGCGATAAATATTTACGCGGACGCGGAGAAGCACGACTCGCGCTCGTTCGTTGAAAAGCGCAACGATCCTCTTCGTTCGCGCGAATCGAGTCACTCGTTCCTCCCGCGATGTTTAATCTTCGCGTGTGCCACGATGTCTCTCCTGCGGTGGTCTGGCCGAACGCGGTGAGCTACTGAAATTCCAAAACAGAAATACGAGTGGTTACAACGCGCGAACGATCGGGTCCTTTCGAACGCTTGTTCTTCCTTGCATCGTCGTCGTTCATTTCTTGCGCCGCGACATATTTTTAATAACATCCTGGGAAACGTTTATAAAACGGTAACGCTTCTTTTAGGCAAGCTTTTAATATCGTAGAACGATGAAAAGCGACGAGAGTTTGTGAGATTTGTTCTTTCGAGATATAGGAATCAGGGAAAGGGAGGCGATTAAACGCGGGAATAATAACATCGCTGTTTCAGTTAAGATTATGTACTATCGTTTAGCAGTTTCGTCGCGGTACAAAAGTACGCGTGTACACGAGTCGTATCAAAAAGCGCGGAGGGACACAAAGCGTCTCGTAATAAAGGAGTAAGAACAATAGCGGAAAAATAACCCGACTTGCATTCGTGTCCCGTTAGCGTCTCTTCTATTTTGCCGCTGCATCCCTTTGCGCGTTGCCTATGCGACTACATAAATTTCAACGTCCTTTTCCGAATCCCCGGCAAGAAATTCCTTCGATTTTTGCGTATCGGCGACGAACCATCTCGAATGCCAATTTCAGAATTGAAAAATTGAAAAAAAAAAAAAAAAATAAATAAAATAAAAATGGAACGGACGAATTCGCATCGGTAAATCAGCGTAATATATCTCAAGGTAGATGTTTCTCTTAAATCATTTCTCTGTTCGTATCGAAACACTGTGGAATTTAATCGCCATCTAGCATTTCGAGACGCATACGGTCGCGTGTACGTTCTCACAGGACGAACGTGCGACACATTTTAGTAATTGTTGGATTTTTAACCGTTCGGATAGCTCTCTTGCTCTCTCTTTCTATTTTCGAAGCATACGAGAGATCCACGTGTGACGGACCACGCATCGTACACTTGACGCGCATAAATATCATTATCTCTAACGCGTCGCGTAACTCGATTTGGAGGCATATCAAATTCCCTCCCCCTAGCGGTTTCCCTTTTCTAACCTGTATCAAGCTCGTTCTTCCTCTCACCGCTACCTACTTTGCCTTACCGATCTTCCTCTTGTCGGCTGCGAGGACGCGCGACATCCTGCACACGCCCACGCTCTTTTTTTATTTACGTCATACCTGCGAATCTCGAAAGGGAGTCTCGCGAGCAACCGCAGTAGTCGGTTCCAATTAACAAACGTCTCGGAGCAACGAGGTCCAACGAGATAACTGGTCGATCGAAAAGATTTTCAAGATTCACCTACTTGGAACGACATAAGGATTCGCAGAGATCTCTCTACCACGGAACGAGTAGTTCAAGGTACCAGCACAAGGACTACAGCCGATGAAAAACGCGGCGACCGTAACCCTTCGTCGTCGAATTCTCGTCAGGTTGATCGTGATAATCTAATCAACGATCCAGAAATCGTGTCGACGATATCGTGTCAGGGCCGAGCCACCTGGAGTGACCCACCTGACCCTCGGTGCATACGGTGATGCGAAAAGGACGAGAGACGACGGCAAGTAAGGGAGAAACTCAGACAGCGAGAGATGGTCCAGAAGCAAGGGAGAAGAGAGAAGGGAGCAGGGAGCAGGGAGCAGCGAAGGGGGGTAAGGAGAGGGCGAAAGAGAGACGGCGAGAGAAGCGGAGGGTAGACAGGAGAGGGTCAAAATCCCCTGGTCGTCTCCCGCGCACCCTAGAAATTCCTTGCTGCGGCGGCGATAGGGGTGCTACGTCACCCCTTTCGTGGCTTTCGAACCCCACCAACCGTCCTGCAGCCGATCTGGAGGGGGTTGTAGGGATGCTGTCGTCATGGAGACCTATGCATCGGTGGGGATGAAGCATAAAGGGCCGACGGTGGCATTGATCGCTGCGCCCGTGGACCATCACAGTGTTGCCACGGATGTAGAAGGGGTGAATACAAACTCCCCACTCCCCTTACTCGCGCGGTCCTACCGCACACGTATTATGGACTTCGTATTCGTACGAAAGCATGCGTCCAAGTATGGACTTACGTGCTTATGCGCGCCTGGCGTGAATGATTCGCGACGCGAGAGCTCCGTACCGTTATATCAGCCGGTATGCAGACACCGCGACGATGTTTCCTTCGTTGATCTTTCGCCGGTTAAAAGATTTCGACCACCGGCGGCGAAGATCATCGGACGATTCGTGACGTGGCAACGCGACGCGTCGTCCTCTCGTTGCGTACTATCCATGATTGCCTCCCCGACAGCCTTTGACCGAGGTACCTGATCCAACCGGGAGGTCGTTGCGTTACCCCGTACCTTGTGATCGAGTTTGGAGCGGAACGCGCGGACCAACTATTTACCATAATTGAAATTTATTCGAATCGAGTAATTTTAGATAGAACCCTCCAATTAAAGCGCTAATCGTTTTCTACGATTACCTTGGTAGACGTTTCTCGTTTTCCTAATCTTTAAAACAGGATCGCACCATGTTAAGCGTTATGCAAAAATATTTGGAATACCAAACGACACGGTAAGCCAGCTTATCGATGAAAAAGGTGGCCAGGATAAGAATGGTACAAATTCCGCCGTAGTCATTTAACCGAGCAACGGAAGTTTTATCGCGATCACGGATGACATTATACCCGGATAAGGGAGGTTTTTAACACTGTCATAACCCCATTACGCGTGGCGCTACCCTCGTTCACCCCATAGGAGGCATGGACAGAACCGTGCTACTGTGGGGTGGTTTGAGAAAGATAAAGATACATGATAAACCGTCCCGTGATCTGACGTTTCTAAGTTTATACTTTCACGGTTTACGTATGTGATATATGTATATATATATATATATGTATGTTACGCTGATCTCGCAAAACTTGATTGATGCTACATTTAAAAAATGTTAGAGCATCGGGACGGAGTAAAAGACTGTCAAGGTTCTATCTTGTTAATGTATCGGATAGATGAAAGATAATTGTGCGTTCTTTCATCGACAGAAAAATGTAACCATGGATCGATAAGAGCGTCCTTTCGATCATAAAATATTACACTATCTGTCATTTTAAAATCATTTTTTTTTTTTCTTTTTTTATAGGATGTAGCTATCGATACACGATTCACCGAACATTCAGACATTGGGTGTAATAATTATCACAATGGCCCCGTATGATCGTTCACTGACATCGCCTCGATAATTGGGCAAAGGTATCGGATTTCAGCGGAAATACGTTCTTCCAAATACGAGAAGTCCAAAAACGTAAGAAACTTTCAATACGAACTAGCATATTTTAGTTTATAGGTACCCTATATCGAATCGCAATAATAGCCATCTATTTGAGAAACTTTAAAACCTAGAATATCCCCGCCGTCTCTTTCGTTGCCCCTACGGTCGTACGAGAATTCTCTTTACATTTCCAGTTACTATTGCTGACTCTCGTTACAGGAGATACAACAATTGCTGATCGAATCGAGACGTAACACGCAAAGTTCGCTTTGAAGCACAGTCTCTATGCACGCACAGACTGACCAAGTGTATCGATAATAAATGCCACGCGTCGTTCAATCGATGGCACGACAATTACCGGTTTTACCGATAGGAGTTTCCGATTGGATCGCGTTAACGCAAAGATACACGTACACGTCGATGACTTCATCCGGTGCGAGGGTAACGGGTCATCGTTGCCATTTTTGGAGCTTTTGCTAATTAAAAAATTCCACGCGAAGTCAGATTTCCTCTCGTCGCCGCAGAGAATACCCCTGCGAACAAATCCAATACCATCGCGCCAGCCCACCCCGTTAACCCTCTAGTCTCCGTAACGCGTATTTAATTCCTTGTATACCGTGCACGCTGAACGCATTAGAGAAATAATATTCCCAAGGTATCGTTTCGCGAGTTAAAATTCATTTTTATCATTTCCAGAGACGCCAAGATACAATGGTAACGGTAAAAAAAATTCGATTTTCGGAGTTCAGATATACTTCGGCGGAAACTTGGGGTCGCCAAGGTGCGCGATGCGAGGACCGATGATCGTTGGAAATATTTTTATTCCATCAGACTGGGGTAAACGTATCGAAAGATGGATAAGCAAAACCCATCGACTAAGTAAACGATCGGAAAGCTACCGGTCGCGCTCTTTCCTGCGAGAGCGTAGCTGCGTAAGGAAAAAAACGCGCGTTCAGAATGTTGAGCGCAATAAAGCGCTCGCTTAGGAGGCACAGGCACGCGCGGAACGCTTTTCGGTTCCCTGCTAAGGGGATGCGTTAGGGTGCACTCGCGCGCGTGAGCTACGCGTAACGCATTCTTCCTCGAGCGAACTGAATGCACGCTCTCGAGGATTACGCGAACCTGGACACGCGAATGAAAGTTTATTTGTCGCGTCACACCGGCCATGCGGGTTGCTGCAGACTCATAGCTTCATTACATCAGCGGCACGGTGATAGTGCAATTTTTAATTTAGCCGGTGCAATTATCTGGTGGCTGAAGCTTCTTCGCTCTCTCGTAGCTTTGCAAGCTTTTATCTTTATTTTGACGATAATAACGGACCACAAGGCTCGCGGCACGTCAAGGAAATTAACCACGGAATTCCGGCTGATATTTACGCGGTTCTCGAGGAGAAACATCGGCGGTTTGGGGTTTGTTAAACATTTTTTAATTAAATCCGTATCGATAATAACGTCGTGGTCCGCGTAACCCGGCCACCGATCGTTCGATGTAACGAAAATTAAGAGCCCAGGACCAAAGAAGGACGCGCATTAGCGGAGAAGGTAAAATAAAAAAAAAAAAAAAGAAAAAGAAAAAAAAGAAAAAATTGTATTCGAGGCGCAGCTGGATAGCGTCGACTGCATCGTTTTTCCTACTTACTCTTTCACCTCGTGAAAGGATGAAAGAGAGTAATTTCCAATCGAGACTGGCTATACGGGCTGATGCTTCTGTTTTCTCTTACCTTTCCTCTGGCTTTTTTAGCCGAAGCTCTTTCGTTCTCTCGTCGCTACGAGCCACATCAACCGAAGAAGAGAGAGGCTGCGATGCGCGTTGAATGAACAGCGGTAAGTGTGCTGGATCGCATGAAAATTGATCGGCTAATATCGAGCAACGAAACGGGGAGACGTGCACGATAGACAAGCAGATAGTGTTCTGATTGCTGCCAGTTTTTTCCAACGGTTATCTCGTCTTTCGCGTCATAAACGCGTTTCCAGAAATTACTTTCCTTTTTTTTTTCCATCCTAGTACTCTCGAGAAAGAGAGAAGTAATTGGAATTCCGCTGATTCGATTGTCACGTTCGATGCAACGAGATGCGTTTGGCGAGATAAATAAATACGAAACGATCAAAAGCCAGATTTAGAACGACCTGAAATAATACCGATGAAAACTTAATTCCACGATGTAATCTTCGAGTAACTTGGACTTTTCCAGAAGTTCGTGTTAATTTCCGCACAGAACGAGAAACTTTGCGAATAGAGTACGCTTCGTTGCGGAATCAATTATGTGCAACAGTCGAACGCTCTTTCACCATCGAGAATAAACGATAGCGCGTCTCGGAAGCGGTACCGCTATCCTCTGAATATTACTTTGGTCGGGTTAACGCGAAGTTGAATTTTATTTTTTTCCTACCGCGAGAATTCGTTCGTCGTATTCAATTACAGTACGCGACGAAACTTGTTCGAACCTAGCGGGATCGTATCAATTATAACAGATTGCAAGCTATCTCGAGAAGCAGCGTATAAGCGAATTAGATGTCTCGCGAGGTAGGCCAAAGATAGTCGCGGTGTCACATCGTCACTCATGCTACAGGGAGTAACGCGTTTCCTCGTGTGCTCTATTGAGTAACTAAGTTTCGTCCCTCCCCACCTGGGTTTGTCTGGCACCGACAACGGTGACAATACCGCAACAGAATCGTCTGCCATTGTGCGCGATTAAATCTCGAAGACCAAAGTGATATCTGTGCCTTCACGTTTGAGACGCGCATCCACCATAGAGAACGAGGAGGAAAGGATGGTCTCGAAGCGATTGGGAAATTTCGTATGAATGAAAACAAGCTCCCGCACGCGGTATCGGGGAAAGAGTAAAACTAACGGAAACCTGTTCTATGGCTTATCGATAGTTTACGGACAACTAGTTCGAGTACGCGGTGCAAAATAGTTTTCCAACTAGTTTAATATACATAACGTAGCATTAACGTACGACTCGTCAACTATACTCACTATCACCCGCGTCATTTATTAACTATGCTATTCATTGAGTTACGAGTTGCCTCTCCGGTTAATGGAATATCGCGTAACGCTTATTGTCGTCTACCAACTGCGACACCGGCGTGGCAGCGGAATAAGATCGCGCGCCATTTTACGGGATTAAATATCGAAAAGCAAAGCCATCCTTTCATCTTGCGTCCGTGCTTCGGTCCAACCTTGAGAGCTTGAAAGCTCCTCGCGCGTAGACTCGAACTTGGTCGCGTGGAGAGTCATTAAAAATATACGCGATGCTAGGCGAGAGAACGCGCGGAATCGAAGCTTCAAAATTGAAACGAAAAACCAGCGTTTAACGACTCTTGTTCGACGACCATGTTTCTTACTCGCTCATGCTACTCGTGTTACTTCGGGGATTTTCGGAATCACCGGGAACCGTAGTAAATTTCTTTCGGACCAACAATCGGGTCCGTTTGGCAAGCGTACAAGTGGTCTGGCCAAAAAGATCAGGTGCGCGGTTAGGTATCGAAAATCAGTAGGCTGGGTCTCGGCAGCAAGCCACGCAACTAGTGGGAAACAACGAGCTTAAGAACTCACGGGAAACGCGATTCGAATTGTTACTTAAGAGAGAACGAGAAAGTTATCTCGATACACGCGTCTGCCACGCGCGCTATTTAATACCACAGCGACGACCAGACCACGGTTTAGCAGTGTTAGTGAGAAACTAGCCTGGCAATGGATAGAACGATGATGATAGGTGTACCAGTGGTGGTGCACTGTCAGTGGTGCAGGTCTATTGTTCGTCAGACACAAAACAGTCGGCGTACAAAGTGGCTGCTGCGTTCGCTGCGGCGAAGGCGAAGCCGAGGAGAGCCAGTGGGTGATGAGGGGGTGGGTCGAGGGTTGAGGGTTCCACGTTGGGTGGAGGTGGGTAGGCTACGGGTGAGAGAGGAAGAGAGAGAGAGAAAGAGAGAGAGAGAGAGAGAATCACAGCGGTATCAGAGAGTGGGTATTGTCTACAGAGCTAATCAAAACCAGCCCTTTCAACAGACCACTCTCTCCCCCTACCCTTCCCTCGCAACTTCACATACATGTACACGCATGTACGTATGAGAACAGTAGTAGAATCGTATTGGTGACCGGTTCTAGATAAATAAGAGTCGGCTCGAAGCTAAGTTTCTGCGTGAGCGTGGGGGTGCATACACGGAGGGGCGGGGTGGGGGGGGGGGGTGCAATAGGTTCGTAAAGAAGGGAGAACTGTCGGAATATTTTCACCGCTGAAGCTTACCTTTTTCGTGCGCGTGTAATTTCATGGTCGACAAGTTCGCGGGGATGAAAGGGTGAAAGGATAAAGGTTTCAACGACTACAATGTCTTAGCAGCTAAAGGATACGAATGAGTTTTTAGCCTTTTCTGTTGTCCGCTGTCTTCCAATGAAACTATGATGCGACAAGATATAAAAATGATTACGCGAGATAGCGTTGCCGATTTTACTGCTAAATCAACTACGTTTCTCTGAATGTTTGATTAAAAGCGGTATATTCTAAGCGTAACGAAGATTCATATTTGATTACAGCTCGAAGCTATTATGCGGCTTGCACCGAGCTACGCTGGTAAAGCTTTGCTCGCATAGTTGGTTATGAGAAGGAGCGATACGAGAGATGAGAAAGAGAGATAATGTTTCTAATTTCCGAAATGAACCGTGTTACAGTGGAACGCTTAGTTGAGACGTCGAATGCCCGACCGTGGGCTTTTCTCACCCTTGATTCTACCCTTCCTCCTTTCTAAACTACTCGTAAATTAAATCGCACCGCGTGCACGAGAACTCTATTATTATTTCTAAAATCATTCTATTCCGAGAGCTTCTCGAAAGGGGCCAAGGTGAACGAAGACAAATAGAGAGAGAAAAAAAGTATGGAAAGAAAAAAAAAAAGAAAAAAAGGAAAGAGCCACAAAAGAGCGAGGAGGGTGCACATTTCATAAAGTTAGATGTGCCATTCGTATTTAGCAGGGGTGGTGGTGGCAGTGGCTCGGCTAGGCGGTGGGGGGTTGTATCTCTAACTCGAGCGCCTATAACATCCATATCTATATCCCATGTACCGGGTGTCCAATAAATCTATTACCCGCTCCCGTGGGGCTGGAACCGGCGGGTGCCATACGAACAAATACACGCATCCACGGTACACGTACGTGACTACCAGCGTATAGACTGCATGAGGGATTGCTCCGATGCGCGTCTATCTCCGTTATGACTTCCAGCCGAGCGCCACGAAAGGCGATCGTACTTTTTTTTTTTTCACGCGACCGTGCTACCTTTCCTTTATTCCTCCATCTTTCTTCCATCCTTCCGTAAGCAACATCCGTACGAGTTTACCCCGTGCAGTCTGCGTCCTCCGGAGCGGTATCTATATTCGTTTTTGCGAGACCTTCGGGGACCGGGCGACACATCTTCTCGAGGAACCGAATGTCATCTTCTTTTTCTATGGTCTCCGAACATCCTAACGTTTTCGAGAATTCTGTTGGAACGATACGAGTAAATTTGGAAACGAAGAAAGGTACAGAGATATGAATTTGGCCGTAAACGAAGAGAAATCGTGGTTCCTGAATCGTGATTTCTGATTCGCGAGTGGATGCGCTGGTTCAGCGACGCAATCGGTTAGCTCTCAGGCAGCAGGCGAGGCGGAGAAAAAAAGAGGAAACCACTTTCCGAGCAATTGTCATGGACAAAAAAGCCGGCGGAACGTCGAAACGACGAGAACTGGAAGCGATAACTGTCGACGGATGGACACGCGGTTGGTCGACGGACGGAGGCGCGGCGTAGACAAACGAAACGAAGCTGGCTGAGACCGGCTAGAAAACGAGCAGGGAGCACTGGTGGTTGGAACGAGGAAAAAAGAGGGGGGAGGTGGAAAACGGTGAGGAGCAACGAGCCAGGGATAGCAGGGAGAGTAGGAGGGCACGGTAATACGCGAGACGGAAACGGGCGGGAAAAAGGCAGTGCCTAGCGGAGAATAAAACCAGAGAAATTGTCATTGTGCTGAAGAGGTCCGGGCATATAACAATGACAGCGGCTGACGCAGCATCCCGCAGCTACAGATCATCCCTGGATATTAAAAAGTCGGCCTACCGAGCGACTCTTCTCTCTCTTTCTCTTTTCCATGCATTCAACCCCCACCCTCGAGTCTTTTTCTCCTCTGTTTCTTTTTTTCTACGTTTCTCACCCCTTCTAGCGGTATCCGGGAACGCGTAACCGATACCGAGACCCGATAAAGACACGGGGGTGGTGGTACCCCTGGCTGGTTCTCCTTGTCCTTTCCTCTTATGAAAACAATGGCGAGTACTCGCGATTTCGTGTCATCGACTCTCCCTCTATCGGCAGGAATTGTCCTTGCATCGCGAGGAGGTACTTGGGGTTATCGAGGAGGTCGGTATCCTGCTGGCGTTCCCGGGTTCTGGCCGGGTGGTTCGGGAAGAAAGGGGTCAGGTTGAGCGGTTCCGGATGACTTCGACGAGAACGGATACGTCAATGCGACTAGATGGGGGGTTTGACGATTGCACGGGAGGGTAGTATTGACATTCCTGTGGCATGGAATGGTTAGAATGGAGCGGCAGCTTCATGGACGATCTTGCCCGGTCGGAATAACGCCTGCCTTTGTACCATGGATGCGGGGGAATCGAAGGAAGTAGGCACGAATTAACGAAGATTTACCGCCGAGCTAAGTATTATTGGGTGGCAACTCTAAAGAGAGCTATTCGTGACGCGAAAAATCATATTTTCTCCCTCGATTCTGTCAGTTATTAGTGCTCAGTGCTTGTTCGCCATGTGGATTATCGGACTTTTATAACGTGTTTCTCATTAGGGATACCGAACCATGATACGATAGGCCGAGAAATAAAAGATCCTTTCAAATTCGCGTACGTATAAATGGTATAAAGAAAAAAAAAAAAAAAAAAAACGAAGAACTACCGATGGAAATTTCGAATTCTGTTAGTGTCATACTGTCGATAGCGTATCGCTTATTTTCTGGACGGGAATCGTGCCGGCGGATGGAAATCGAGACTGCGTGATCGGGAGAAATGAAATATTTCCATTAGATCCGCAACGATAATCCATCGAGCGGCCGTGCACTGCGCGCGATCGCCTCTGGTGCAGAAATTCATCAGGACACTCTTCTCATGAAGTATTCAGGAATACATTGAATTAATACCGATCAGCCTGGCATCGGTGTGATGGCTATTAATGGCCGTGCATCGGAGACCGTACGAAAAGATCCGTCGAGTATCGATCGTCCCGTCAAAAATCGGAAAGCCCTTCAACGTCTCGTTTTCTTGTGACTCGCTTTGGACAGGAGAATCATTTCGAGCTTGAAAACAAGAACCGATTGAACCAAATTTTAAAATCTCGTAGAATTCATCGAGCGCGAAACACGCGATTTATCTGCATATATCTTTGATCGGTGCGAATCGAGGCTCGGTGAAATCACGAATCGCAAGATGAATAATGGCCTGCCTTATCGTTGTGTTTCGCGACGATCCAACGAAAATTCAAACGCGTCCAGCAAGCTATCGCATTGAGTGTCGTCCAAAATTCGGTGCAAGAGTCCTAGTGCGGCCACTCGACGGGGAGGGTAACACATTGCATCGCAATGTGCATCCGTTGTTCCTACTCGGCTATGGTGTGCGTATACAGGATCATGCAAATGTGACGCGTATGTGATACTCGTGTGGCCCATGACGTCTAGTGTCCTGCCGATGACGTTTACTGCAACCACGCCCTGTCCGTGCTCGTCCGACGTCCATCCTGGACAGGCATCGACCTCCTTAATTACCAAGGATTCGACTAACGATCCGACCAATTACATCTTTCGACTCCAAGTCATGCGGCGATTAACTCTTATTTTTATCGTTTCAAACGTACCATTGATTTCATAAACTATGCTTAATATTCTCCGACGTATTTTCGAACGTATTTTATATGTTTATTGTACGCAAAAAATACCACGAATATTTTGACGGTGTACGACGCTATTGTTAGCGGATGGATGGAATTTTAGCGAACGATTAATTTCTTTCGATCGGTAAATAGGTCATTGTTGGCAGACTGAATTCCATAATGACGTAGAGCGGGAATTTCGAGCACGATTTAGCAATAGCTGGTAAGCCGCGGTAACCACCGTATGCTGGCCCGGAAATGTGTTATAGTTGTGTGCACCGAGCCAACAAATTTTTCATCCTAACAACGTCGAAAATATAGCGAACGTTGCGCCAGCATCTTCTCCTCCGAATTATGCGTTTCCAATGATTATCGCAATTTACCAGCAATTACGTTTTTTATTATCATTTGTTGTTTCATATTCTTTCAAAACAATTGAATAAACTGTACCATCCGAAATGTCGCAAGATTCAAATACACCCCCTTGTTTTCCGATAAAAATGTATCCGTTATCCTTGGTCCATCAACGTTAGCGTTCTCCATGGAAAACAAAATGGAGGAGATGGAGGAAACGTCGAAAGGGAAATGATCGTTCGCCACACGATTCCACACGAGTGGCATAAAAACGAGCAAATTGTTTTACTCGCCGGGTACTCACGGTTCAGCGGTAAATCCGGACCCACCGACCGACATCGAGAAGTCGAACACGACAATGATATTCGATGGCAGTTTCGAGCACGACATCGAAATATCTGGTAGGCCACAGTGGCCAGAGTATGTACCTACTCGGGTACGGAAATGTCCAGCGAGATAGCCACTCGTAACGAACAATGGCCGATTCTGGTTTCGCCAAAGTCGAGCGTCCCTCCCGTGTATATAGGAATCGCTCTCTTTCTCGTCTCTCCTCTCTCTTTTCCTCGTCCCCGTTGCCGGTACCGAACCGCCATAATACACGGTATCGCTACTTCTGCCAAGTGAGCGACTTCCGTCTTCCTTTTCGTCGTGCACGACAATGGGACACAAATTTAAGAGTGTCTGCGAGAAAGCCATGTACGCTCGTCTTCGAAAAGCTCTTCTTGAAAGAGAGAGAGAGAGAGAGAGAGAGAGAGAACAAGGACAGGGGTGCGTTCTCGTGAATAGACACATCTCTATTGACTGACGATTGTCCTTTGACGTTCCTTTTATTTCTTCGTGGCAGGGAAAATAGTCCGACGCGCGGCCGTACAATTTTACCAGATGAATTCTTCATTCGACGTTTCGCGGCCAACGTGCACCGAAAACCTTCCAAGATTCTTCTTCGAATACATTTCATTTCCTAAGTGTAAAAAAGATCTATCTCGGATACACCGAATACAACTTTACTCTTGGAAAGTTCTCTTTTTGATCGGATGATACAGTTAAAAATGTTCGTCCGTTTTTCTCGAAGGAAGCTCTAGTTTATGTGGTCCCGTTTTTATAAGAACTTATGTGAGAGATCGGGTGAACGTATCTCGCTAATCTTCCCCATTTCTCGCAATGCTGACTACCAGACAATAGCAATAGATCTTGGGATTTTCTTAAAATGTAAGACTTTCAAGCTTTTTTCTTTTCAATGAAACCAATTGGAACGAAAGAGAGGGACACGCTCGGTTAACGTCAGAAATCGAAAAAGAAACAACGGAAGGAGAAACGATGTGTCAGAATCAAATGCTGTTGGAAACACGATTGATTATGATTTATGGCAAAGAATGTTCGCATCAACGGGTTCGTCGTGTCTTGCGATTCGGAAAATTTAATTTGCCGAAGAAAATCTGAGCGTGACCGTAGTCGATAGCTCGTGGACATTGCGGACAGAAATTCTTGGAACCCCTATTTCTGATCTTTCCGATGGAATTCCTTCCGGAACAATTATTTCTACGGGCGAATCGAACGATCGTCTTAATGAATCGTTAACGTGGACGACGATTAGGTTTCCAAATTCATCTGAAGCGCGATAGTTATGCACGGTTAGTGATATATTTATCGATCTCGGAGGACGTCTCTTATCCCCGAGAAAGAAAGGGACGAAGCTCGGATATTAAATTAAAAAGCACCAAAGTATAATAATTGCCTACTTCTTTAGAAACAATAAATCGAAACTATTCACTGAAACGCGTCCCAACTATCAACTTGTGTCCTCTCAAAAACTTACGTCTTCTTATTCAATATTTTTTTTATGTATGTTAAACAAATGGATCCATGAATTTTTTGCATCCCAGCCAAGCAAGTTTTTGCGTGGCTAAAGCATGAATTGCGCAACGAAGCCGTCAATATTTCGCCGCCATCGGTGCGGTAGCAGGGTCGGTCTTATTCAATATTAAGGAACTGACCGCGCCAAGCGTTGGACAATGCGTCTCACTATCGCAGCTGTCGACCTGGACGAGCACGCCAATTGATACCCCGAAGGACTCGCGAATAGTTCCCCTGGGACGCGAGATGCCTTTCCCTTCCTATCGACATCCTGTTGAATTAATTCCACCAACCTAAAGACGACCTACATTCTACACGTGCTTCATTTTCTTTGCGCATTATAAAATACTTCTTGCGCTCCCTGTTTTTTGATACCAAGAGGAAATACCGGAAAAAAAACGCGCGAATAGTTGATTAATCGTAACTGAAAGAGAAGACTGAGATAGGCGTTCGATAATTCGCAGAGTGAGCATAACATTAATATGCGAATTACGAGTAAGCTTTTATCGAAGGGAGACCAACGCGTGAAATCGATCATTAAACGTCCAAGCCGTTAAATTAACCGCCATCTACTCGGTTGCTAATAAAGTGGTCATTCTCCTGCCCCATCGAGACCCGTTATACACCCACGTTAGAACGCGTGGTTGTAGGTTAGTTAGTGGGAGTCTATCACTGCCTTCGGGATACTTGCCTCGGTTCTAAAAGGTAACCAACCCGGTATCCTCGAGCTAATCCTTTTAAACACGTGACAAGAATAACGATTAATAAACCGAATAATCCACGAGCGAACGAATTTTGCGATTCTTTAACGACAAAGTGATCGTTCGTTATGATAAACCTTACGATCGAAGCAGTTAACGATAACGACCCCAACAAGTGCATTTTAAAACGCGTTTAACATTTGGGGTAAATATATACCTTCGGGATCCCCAAATTAATGTCCCGAGATCTTAGGGACGCTCTAAGAGCAAAGTCGGTAAAGATACGACACGAACGAACGAAGAGTTCCGGAAGTTTTCCAGCTTGCTGGAAGCGATTAAACGGAACCATAAGGTAACGGTGTGACTCGTTAGGAAGGGCTTGCCCTAAGTGATCTCGTATAACACGGGATTTTATGGAGAGTGCATCGGGGTCTCTTTGCATGCATTTCGTGGGAAGCTGAGTGCCTTCACTATCGAAATGACGATTATCGTCCATCTTGTCGAGATGTGGCTGCGCTGTTTCTACCTGTAGCCCGATACACATTTCTCTTCCGGTTCTCTCCAATTTCCTTCCAAGATTTACACGGTTCCCAAACCGTTCTTCGTACACCGAGATCCATCAAATATTCATCGACGTAGTGGCTCCCCGCCCGATTCATTATGAAATCGCTATTTTCATAGCGATGCTGCATGCACGATCTATCAATATATTATGATACGAGGGACGCTTTGTAATTTTGATCGAAATCACTGGAATCATCAACAGGTAAGCGTGATTAAGACATGTTAATTTTGAGACGATGCTAGTCAGCCTGATTGAGTCTGTAATATTAAACTCAATTCAACTTCCCAGACTAGGTGGCTAACGATGAGCATATCGAAGTAAATGGGCCACCGAAGGACCTTTCGAGACCAAACTTGAACAATTTTGGAAATCTTCCTACCATCTACTCCAGGGTTGACCGATAATTAATTAAGGCCGAATATAAAGTCTACCTTCCTAGGGAACTGCTCGAACTTTGACAAGATCATCAATTTCCAACTCAAAGGGTTACCTGTCCTGACTTCGAAAATCAATTTCTCGTACTTCAATCTAAGTTTCGTTTTCTTCCGGTTAATTTACTCAATCCAACTTTATTGCTGTCGATTTATTCCAACCGGAGACGTATCCTATTCGAGGATATCAGTCTCGAAATTTGTTTGCCTTTGTTTTATGGCGGGACCAGGTTGCATCAACTGTCTTATTGGATTCTGACACGACGCCATGGCCGAGACACACGCGTGGACGAGACAAAACATGTGTCTCCTGTACACACATTACCCTATGCCCGCGTGTACCGTGGAGAAAGAAAATTTATGTCTTGGATTTACAGGAAGAGAAAGAATAAAGTCGAAACGAGACGAGGAATGGAGTGTATGATTATCCGAATCGTCTCAATTCTAGAAGCAACCTATACCCACGAATTTCAGAATTCGAAAACGTAAGAACAAAAGTTCGGATCCAAGTTTTTCGTCGATCTCCTAAGAGAACGCCCCGTGTACGTGGGACGGAAAAGACAATCGGGGGGTGTGTAAGAGCAGTACGATGTAAAAGGAAGGTAAGGTAAGACGAGAAGGCGGGGTGGAGGTGCGCAGGACGAATAGCAAGCAGTGTCTCGTGGGAGTGTGCACCAGGTGCCGGGTTAACCCCTGCGGCTTAGATGTCTTTAGGCGACGCGTTACCCTGTCGTTTCGTAACCAGAAGGTGGTAACCAATCGGTTCGTAAGGTCTGCCAGGCTTGGGGAAGAAGCAAACAAGGACGGAGTGATGAGAAAACAAGGTGGATGCCGTTTAGACACGCGGGAGAACGTTTTCTACGTGACCAGGAAAGTCATTCCTCTTCGAGGAATCTATACAGCAGATGATCCTACGCTGCTAATGGAACATTGTAAATTTCTATCTTCCCGCACCAAACTGTACAACGTTTATGGATGACTTAACGCACGAGGAGATTTATCGGGACGATCAGAACTCGATGCACTTGGGACAGTTGTTGTTTCGCGGTTCGAAGTTTCGCGCAATAAAACGTCGAGTCACTTTCGATAAATTCTTCAGAGGAAACGCCATTCCCGCGGCCGTTAAGTTCTCGCGACGTGCTCTCGTGTGACCATTAAAAAAGTCGAATAAAATGACGCTTCTGAACATTAAACGAAACGAATGCAACGAGGGTGAAAGGTAAACGGCAACTGGTTGCGGCGACGTGAATGAAATTCTAACCAACCCACCTAATCGTTTGCACCGTTCGACTAATTTCTTTAAGGCTGCTGAATTTCGCTTCGAATTCGCTTTCCGTTTTCTAATTGATACTCTTTAAAACGTGGTACCGGTTCTTCTCGCTTACTTCGTGTGCGGAACATGAAAATTCTTGGAGAGTGTACGAGAACCACCTCTTGCGTTCTACCCCCATCGGATCTACTTAATAACATGCATATTTCGCAAGACGCAGTCTAACGACTTAAGGCGGCGAAGACGATCGAAAAGGAAGAAAACTCGAAAGAGGATGGCGGTGCTACGAAATACAGAAGGATAGAAGCATGCTCGAGAAAAAATGTACATATTTTCGTTGAGAAGTTAGGAGAAAGACCACCCCCCTCGGAAAGGTACTGCAACGGCGTACTGCGGCGTGCAGCACATTAGGCTACAGAAAGGAGCGGGAAAGGCGCATGCATCGAGGCCGTACGATAGGTAAGTAAAATAATAAAATACAAGCAACGTCGGTTGTACCGCGTCGATACGACGGGACCAATGAGAACCTGGGAAAGCCCGTGACGTCGTTGGACGCACGCCCGTTGCTAGGAGGGTCGTAGGTGGAGCTTGCAAGAGCGACGCCCTAGGAAGACAGGTGGAAAACGCAGGTGAAACGCGAGATTCCTACGGGCCAACACCGAATTCGTGACGTGTACGGTGCACCATTTTCGCCTTCCTCTTGCGCTTCGGTCTCCCCATTTTTCGAACCAACCCCCTTCCCGTCCCTTTGTCGCAGTACCACCGCCCCTTTCGAGGAAACCGCAGATACACGCAGATGTCTCCCCAAAAATGGACGATATTAATCCTTAAATACATCACTGTTCTACGCGAATGATCGAACCCAGTTTCAGAAAGTCTGCCAATAAGCTGGCGTCAATGACGAACCATAGAATCTACGAAGAGGTTTCTTTTTTATATCGTAGCGTCATTTCGATCGGTTTCTTCCTTTCCATCGAGTGCGAGTAACATGCAGCTGGTATAAAAATTTCGATCTTGCTACCACGTTTATTTCTATCGTATCTCTTACGATTCGAATTACTTGCGAAACACAGATACCAGGTTTAAAATTAGTCGAAATTGTAGGAAGACAAGGGCGTCGGGAACCGCGGAAGAACATAAAATTCGCTCCCTCCTCTATGGACCAAAGGTCAGGAAACGTCTTTGAGACCTTCCTCTGTTCAAAGACAGGCGTCTCGAGTATTCCACGTGCAAGCCGAGAATATGGAGGCACGTAGATACGTATTTCGCCGAAGAAATACCTTTTGGTCCTCCCCCCATATCCTTCCCGAGCCACTAGAGGGGGGAAGGTAGCTGAAAGACAGAGGAGGAGAAAGGCGATAGAAGAAGTTGGCCGTGGGTTGGAACCAGACAGGTTGATACCTGCGTGGAAGTAGCCTCGTGCACGTGTGTTACACGCTTGTAAGCACACACAGATGCGAGTGTCTGGCACGTATGGGCGTACCTTGAAAGACGCCTGCAACTTTCATGCCTCGAGACGCCTGGAAGATGGCTGCCGAGTAACAGCCAGCCGCGAATAAACTGGTAAATGCTTTCGTTCGACGCTCCAAGCTACAAGGAGAAGCCCGGAGAAATCCATTTTCGATTTGTTTCCGAGTGCTCTTTCCGAGTCGGACGGAATTTCTTCTTCAGCCAGAAATGGCGCCTGGACTGATCTGATCTACCACCCTGTAATGCCTCTTTCGGGGAGAACGGTGCCCTCTCGGTATAGAAGGCTTCCACGTCTTGAGAATTCGTGTAGGCTTCTTCGGGAGCCTTACTTGCTACACTTTCGAGTGTCGAATATATTTTCTGTTTGGCTGGTTCATCTTTTAGTAAAATTCTTGGAACGATAAGATTATTCTTCTCGCGATCGTTGCGAAATTGATCGTGTATCGTTGAAACAATAATGGAAGATGAATATTTAATGTAGCAATTAATCGTATGCAAGAGGAAGCGGGGTTTGCTCGTACCGATGTACCCCGTACCGAAAATCGTATTAAGATTCCTGCGATAAGTCGAAGATCAATAAAGCACGTACACGCATTCTTTCGGGATTAAGAGTCATAATCTTGTCTATCGAAAATTGAATCTTCCGTGGAGGAAGACCGAATCGTAAGGTTCGAAAACAAATTAAGAGGATTCGAGAAACCGCTTCGGAAAATTGAACAGATATGCCAAGAGAAATATTGAAAATTATAGAAACCTAGCTTTGGTGTTCGTAAGCGGGAAAACTTATTCGCACGAATACGTTTAGTATTTATTTTCTCCAATAAATTCGAGAAGTTGGACACTTTAATCCGCTGGAACTTCGAAGTGCCTGTCAGTTAGGCTCGCGTACTTATTACTACTTAAGCGTTTTAATGGACAAGTTATTATTCTGATATATTGGCTTTTAAGCCTCGCAGCATCTCTACGGCCGAGAACCGTGATCCTCCTACACACCGCGGGCAAATTATTTGTCAACCTTCTTTAGCTCGCGCTAATTGATTAGCATGAGAATGCACGATCCTCGAGCTTACGTCTAGATATCTATGCAAACCACTACACAGGTTACGCGCTTCCCTACAACCCTTCTTCGTAATACTAAGACATTATTTCGCAACGACTTCGCGTTGGAGACCCCATTGGCCCCCCTTTGTGGTCGCCGCTCCAAGCCCAAAAGGAACCGCCTTTTGAAAGACGTTCTCCATACGGTTCGTCGCACGAAACCCCCTGAAAAAACTCGACGTGGTCACACTAATAACAGTGCATTATCCGAGGCGTGGAAGAAGCAGCACCGCGAGAATAGCGAAACACACAGGACGAGAGAAGTAAAGTTCACTTTGGATCGTGTCACTTACCCGTCGACTCTTATCCCGGAAGGAGGACGGATCACACGCGATTTTGTTCTCTTTCAACGATGGCCGTGGCGGCAGGGCGATGCAGAGGAGGAGCGGGTTCAGGGACATAAAATGGGCTTTGTACGGAACTCGCAAATGGCGAGAAAGCGAAAAAGAAATAATTTCAAATGGAGCCCGCATGTGATACACGCGTCCGAGTATTCTTCAGTCGACGTGTACACGAGTACAACACACCCCGGCGACCGACGACGTCGCTCCTGTCCCTCTTTTCAGGGTTCGCCGCGAAGCACCGTTTTGCATTAAATCGCCGCTACGTGTGTAATCGCGAACCAAGGGCGACAGAAAAAGGGGAAAAGGCTCGTAGGAGTTTTAACGTGCTTCTGCTCGCACTAGACGCCATCCCGCCTATCATGGGGGCTCGATGATGGTTTACGAATGAAGACTTCAAAATGCGCGGACAATGCGCGACGACTTTGTGTCCCTCTGCTTCTCTCAAAGAATCGCGCATCAGTTAAGAGGGTGTTTACGTATATTCGCTTTACGAGAACCATTCCCCTTGATCGCGCGTTGCTACGTTCCTTTAGGTTACGCGCGCGTTTTGGGGTGGTCGGTGTGCCCGACCGTGGTCGAGGCTGGTTGAGCGGGAGATTTTAATTTTAATTACCGTGCGGTGGATACGGCCACGATTAAATCAATAGCGGTGTTTGGATGTGATATCGATCATACGGGTGTTGGGAAAATAACGAAGTTATTTCCGCGACACGGCTGCGGTATTGTTTCGGACTCGTTTGCTCTCATCTAACGCGTGGCGAAACGAGTCTGAGCGCATCGTTTTTAAGTTGAACAATAAAAAGTAAAAAAATAAAAAAAGTAAAAAAATAAGTAAAAAATATTTTCAATCTAAAAAGCAAGCTCAAAGATCCATAAACTTTGGTAAATTATAAGGCATGCAAAAGCTCGGTTTCGTTTCTTGGAGAGTAGCACGAAACTTGACGATAGAGAAAGAACACAAAATTCACGTATAAATACAGAGTTCGGATCGACAATCGCACGTGGTCTCAAGGTGGTGAACGCTGACGCATCGAAGATACGAGTCGCAGTCACGGCGACACGGGTATTCAAATTCCAAAGCGAAAAATGCCTCGCGTGGCCTAGCGTGGAAGTCGTCTTTTCGTAATGCCTGGTCTGATATGCATCTACGTGCCTGCCAAGGGCAGAGACTCCCCGGCTTATTAATATTAAACAGCGCCACTTTCCCGAAGACGGCTGTGCTATTGTCGATCGAGCCTCGCCGCGTTTAACGCGAGTCCAGGGGACTTAACTTACCCAGTAGACTGAGGACACTTTTAAATAGCGGAACAAGCAATCCACGAGTGAAGGGATTGTTCCCCGATCCCGATGGATACTTCATCCCCTTCTTGCACACGGTCGAACCCCGCCCCTTTGTCGGTCCCTCGCTGGTTACGAAATTTTTATCGGCAGAAGGCAGCGGCATCAAAGAGTTGGAGCGCGGAGGAAGTGTCCCTTTACTAGGCAGGTTCTCCATTAAAAAGTTCGCCTCTCAGCTACGTTAAATGCATCCTGCGTTTGTCGAGGACGTTTCTCTGAAAATAAACATTCGGTCAGAATGGATTCTTATAAATTAGAAAAAAAATTTTTGCTTTCCTCTAATTCACATTTCCCATTATTACCCAGTTATTATCTACGTATAGAACCGCAAAGTTCGACCGCAAGGTATTAATTACTCGGGAGTGCATTAAGGAATATTTTTCTAACCGATTACCAGCGATTGATCGTAGCAATTATCGGTGTGGCGGACTTATTGGCACAATTTCTTTTATCTTTCCGATCCCAGGTGCATACCTTAACCAAGAGGAGCACCTCCGTGGAAACCAGAGGGGGAGGAAACGATCGAAACGAAGGGATGACAGGGGGTAGCCGGTAAGAAAGAGATACCGAACCAGAGAAACGTTTCTTGAGAGAGGCAGAGAAAGAGAGAACCGTTCGAAGCTCGGGGAAAGGAGAGACACGACGAACGCGAGCGAGAGAGAAGAAACAATGAACGAGGGAGTTATCTGTAATGGAATAAGTTGGCAACAATGGTGCATTGTTTGCTGGGACGTTCGCATCGTCGCTGTTGACGGACATTATCGCCGGACGTTGCGTTTCCGGCGCACAGGAACGTCCTCGTCCCGTCAGAAGACGTGTCAGCCGGCGTGATTCGCGGCGGAATGTATGCCACGCGAGCTACTCCGCTGGCAGAAAGCCACCCATTGAAATTCGCGACCGCCTATCGAACTATTGCGGGCCGCGAATAGAAACCCGGCCGCAGTCGTGGGGAACACCGCAACCGCATTTTGCCACCGATACCTAGCTGTCGTTCGACTTCTACTTACGCTGTCCCGATCCTCCAATAATCACGCCCTTCGGCAGAAAACCTAGTTACACCGTAACGAATACGTATCCATCATCGGTCTGGTGTAATTCGCTTTAATCGTCGTCGAAGGAATTTTCATTCTCTCGGGCAAACCGTTTATGGTTCCGAGATCGAGCGGAAAGCAGGAACCGACGATATCGCGATTCGAAATTGTTCACGAGTAACAACTAGGTAGGGGAACGCGGTTGTGTTTCAGAGCTTCATCCCTTAACGCGGTAATACCACAAACAGACGGCCCACGGATTAAGACGGCAACCCCTTTTGCCTTGCAATCTTTACTTAGCAGTTCGCCTTCTGTGTGTACGACGTGCCTGCTAAAACCTCTTTAAAGACCGCTCGAGCCAATCGTGGGATTTGCTTCGGTCTTACCTGTACTTACAAACCGCTTCGAGCAACACGGGTTCGCGAGAAGTCACAATTTCTGAATTCACTTTTCCGCTTCGTGCTTTTTATTAATCTCCCCGACTATTCTCGCTAATTTTTATTCCCGGAGTAAATGCCTGAAACTCGAGCTTCTCTGTTTTCTCTGGTATGCATTCCTGCGTAATTATTTATTCGTACAAACAGCAAGACACGCACGACAAAGCTCCCCGGAATTGAATTGCTGATAACAGAAACAAAAGCCGGTACCACGAGCCACGTGAAATTATCTTAAAGACCCAACAAATGCATTTTCACCTGACTGCACGCGAACAACTAGATGCGCGCGGATCCGCTTCTCTACTTAAATTGCGAACGGGTATCCCCTTCGAAAATACTGTATCGTATTTAACTCGTTCTTCTTTTTGTTTTTTCGTCGTTGAAGATTATGATGATGATAGAAATGAATGGTGAAATTATGCTCGTGAAATAATTCGCAACCTGTGCTCGATGTACCACGGATGCATCGCGGTAACAATGCGCTCCAGAAGGACGTCGTTGGACGAGAACGACGGGAAAGGCCGGAGAAACTGCAAGAAGATGTCCGGATGGAGTACCTTGGTGATCTTCGGTGTAACGGCGTCGCTGGTTGTGTAGGTGCAAAGCGGATTACGAAGAAGTTAAAAGTATTAAAATCACCATGTATTTTAACTCGGTGCTCGTGAAGCCGTGTTCTCGAAAACACGGGATAGAGGAACGAAGGAGTGCGGAGAGGAAGACGAGAAATCACGAGGGGAGGCCAGAAGGCGAGGAATGCGAAACACTGGAGTGGTATGAAGCGCAGAGAAAAGGACAGATACCAAAGAGACCGAAAAAAGATGACAAGAGGAAGGGGAATAGGAAGGAGTACGAGAAACAGGGAGTCGAGGAAATGAGAGGAGAAGAAAGATGAAGAGAGAGGGAGAGAGAACGCGGAGTGTATAAGTGCTCTGGCTGCAGAGACGAGAGATGAAAGGCGTAGCGCGCTAGAGGACACAGATACATTTGTCAGGGAGGATACTAAAAAATAATGAAAAAAAGGAAGCAAAGAACGGTGGTAGGGGGATGAAAGAGGGTGTAGCTCGTAGTCCTCCGGAATTTTCCGTTCTCTGGAGAAATCTTTCAGTTTCGCATCCTACGTTAGCTTGGTAAATTCATACCACGCGACAATAATCACCGTGTATTGGTTATTAAGAAAAAGATCTTAATTTTTTAACGCACAGTCCGTATTTCGAATAAAATGAAAATAGTTCGTCATCGAAGTATGTATACGGTTCTTGATATTTTTCCCGAGGATTTCTCGAGCGCCAATGCGATGGCACACGGTGAAAAATGTTTACATCGAACGAGCAGATAACGCGTAAGCGTTTACTTCTACAACGTTTAGATACAATTTTCAGTCCGTCCGACGGAGGAGAATTAAAGAACAGAGGATTATTCCTCCAGGGGTGCAAAAGGAGGAGAAGGAGGGGATGCCGGAGGGTGGTTGCAGAAGAACGGGGTGGAATTAAGCATCTCGCCTGAAGAGACTTCAAGTCACTTCAGCATCGTTCCCTTCCCTTCACGGGTACGACAAGGATTAAAATCTGCCTGCTATAGCGTCCCACCCACCCTCGCTCTTCCAATATTAAACGGATGTTTCGATACCACGGTGCCGATCGGTTGGGTCTTTTAAATTTTTTCGTCGTCACGGAACTTGGCAAAACTTGCGTTTCTCGTTGTTGTTTCTTCGATGCGACAAAGCACGCGAATAATTCCAAGGGAAAACAATTTCGACGGTAAAAAATGACGTTAGATAGACGTTCACCGCTTTAGATACAAAACGCGCACGATGTCTTGCCCAATCGAATTAACAATAGGATGTCACCGACAGCCTTGACAATCCAGGAAACGTCTGTATCAGGATCGATGCGAGTGCTGCTGATTACATGCAATTCGCACACCACCGTCACAACGTCAAGATAACGTGATCGCATTACAACAACCTTCGAGTGATGCTATCATATCCCGTTACAAGCGTGGTTAGCTCTGATTAGGTGAAAGCATCGATGTTACCAAGGATACTAAAGCTTGAACAAGCCCAGGCTAATGCATACAAATACACTTCCCTAGTTTCGACCATAAAATGTTTAACCGAAATGAAAAATTTTTCCCATACTCTCTTCCTGATCGCACTCCATCGTACTTTGGCAAAGATCGAGGAACCAATACCATTTAGAGTTCCTGCATAAAGTCTGCAGAGAGAGAGACACACAGGAGAGGTCAAAGTGCGACAGGCGAGTTATGGGGTTGTAGTTCTAGGGTTGATGTGCCATGGGATCACCATAAGGTGGGATATTTCGTGAGGCTGTATCCACGCTACGGGCGCATAGGATGCTCGTTTTCCCGCGGGAATTTCGGGATCACCCGTTATATCCGTGGATACCGGTCGAGCCGACGAACGACTGGAAAATAATTTGCAGTTCTCGCTCTCGTGGGGAAAATGACCAGAGACGGGGAACGCGCACACGCACACGCACACGCACACGCCCGTTTATGCGCGTGTAGCTTTTTTCCTTTTGCTTTCATTACGTTCTCCCTCTTCCGTTTCACCCGGAATTCCGAGACCGATAATTGGAACGAGATTATCGAGTGTTCGCGTCGATCGATCTTATTGAGGTGTATTAATTATCCATTAGCCAAGGCGCGAATAAATTTTCCAAACTAACCGATTCTCCACCAACGATGACCATCTAAAAGTTTATCCAATTTTCTGGCACGCGGTACTATCGGTTGGGGGCACTATAAATTTCCTTCAGACGAGAAGACGAAATTGAAACTCTAAGAAGAAAGAAAACGATGGGAAAGAAGAAAGGATTTGAGGAATATCCCGAAGGACCTAAACGAGATTTCTGCGTCCAGGAATCGTACATTTCTGGTCCCTGTGTAGCCGTCTGCTTATGACCACTTCGAATACCTATCCTCCATTAATACTTTAATAGGTAGCCTCGCTCTTTTCAAAGTATTTGTGGTTCATCGGAGGAATGGATACGCGGAAGAGCCTTTGAAACCTCTCAAAAACGGCAGAGTTCTCTCGTGTCTACGGTTTCTTAAGGAAATCGAATGATATCGAATCACGAAAAATACGTTTTTGAAAACACAGAAACACACGGCGACTAAACGTTTATAGGCACTTAGGACAACTTTTCCTCGCGCAACGCTATATGAATAAGTGATAAAGCGGGTAGGAGGACGAGGGAGAGGACCGTAGTATAAATTCCAGAAGGTTGTCCTTTCCTGGTTCTCCCAGGGGTACACCACACCCTCTAACCGCAAGCATAAGGGTTATATTTGATAGATACGGCCGGGCTAAGTGCTTATCGTATTTCGTTTAGATGCCACTATACTTGAAGCTACGATCTTTGTGAACGCTCCTTAAATGCAGCCAGTTTAAAGGTCTACCTTGAAGGATCGTCCGAATTGGAACGGTGCCAAAACGAAATTTTCGCTGAGCGAGAATATATTAGCAGTGAGTGTTCACCGTTGTGCTAAATTATGAAATTTTTTGTTACCTAAAAGGCGGCAAAATACAGACTAAGAATCTAGGCAACTGTATCGGTGTGGAGTAGACGAAATAATTTATAAACGGTACGAATGTATCTATTAAGTAACTCTTTTCTTCTGGATTTCTATAGAAAAGATTTCTAGTCCACGAGTTTGTCGCAATGATTGATAAGGCAATCAAAGTTTCGAAACACTGAGAATAAAAGGGGCGGATTTCATTCAATTCGCGACGCTAACGACCCATTAAACCCCCTACGGGTGGAATACCAACTCTTAGGATAATACACAAGGTTATCCGATTCGTTAAAAACCTCCATCGAAAATAATATTGTTTTAAACATTATCCTCGCATTTTTAAACTAAATATTCCCGATATATTCCCGAACCTCCAGAGTCGCTAATAGTTCTCATCGGACACGCGTAATTCTGTATCGGACGTTATCAAAAATTGTACCGTAAAATGTCGGTATTGCGCGTGTGGCCAGGTGTTAGCCGCAAATCTGTGGTGGATTTCGGTTTGACGTTCGCGGCAAGAGAGCCAAACACAGAAGAGGCACCATAGAATGGAACGAGCTGCAGACGAAGAGACCGGGGATAAAGAAACGAGAGTAGGCTTACCCTGCTGTTCGAGATCGAAGCCGCCTTATAGTATGCCTTTTCGATGGTCGTACGAAGGCCTTAAGGGATAAGGCCTCTCTCCGTCGCCTCTTCTTTCATTCGCGCTTTCGTTCGTTTCGAAAGGAGAGTTCTGCGGAGAGAGTATAAGGCACGTTAGTTTCGAGTCCTCCTTACGGCCCACTGGGGGCTGCATTAAAATGCCTCGAATTGTTTACTGCTTACCCGCGTGAGCAGCTCGTTGTAATATCCACTGTAAACTACGCTTGGATAAAATTCACCCCTTCTGACCCCTCGTTTACTCTTTCTTCTCCATCTCCATCTCCTTCTCCTCCTCCTTCTTCTTCTTCTTCTTCTTCTTTTTTTACTATTACTACTACCTTTTCCACTTCACGAGCAAGCCAGCCAAGCCTTCCGTCGCGGAATTATTTATAAAATTACAGGGAGCCTGTACAAATACAGGACGAAACTTTGTCTATAAAGAGCGTCGTTTTTTCCCGTTACATTCGTTTCGCTCTCCACTTTTTCCTCGTTTTTATCGCTGGCCGTTCAGGAACGTGGCGGGTAAGACGGTAAGATGCGTCGATTATGGCAGCATGGAAGTTATTTTGGCAGCGATCCCGCGGAAACAACGAATTCGCTCCTTCGAGTGCTATTTTCTTCGTTAATCGAACCGGAAGGAGCCGCGCGGAGTAATTGCAGAACGGATCGTGACCGAGTTCGCGTATAAATGGCTCCGCGAAATGGAATCACGAAGGATAAGCCGACGACTGGAGTTTATTGGGTAACGTATTGACAAAATGGTCTCGGGACGATCAAAATGAACGACGATGAAAGATATAAAAGAGGATCTTTCTTTCGTTGAAATAGATAACGAAGCAAACGTTATCGATGATGCTCGGTGTACCAGGATCCAATGGCGGTGCAAAGAACGATGGATCGNTAGCCCGGAGAAATCCATTTTCGATTTGTTTCCGAGTGCTCTTTCCGAGTCGGACGGAATTTCTTCTCCAGCCAGAAATGGCGCCTGGACTGATCTGATCTACCACCCTGTAATGCCTCTTTCGGGGAGAACGGTGCCCTCTCGGTATAGAAGGCTTCCACGTCTTGAGAATTCGTGTAGGCTTCTTCGGGAGCCTTACTTGCTACACTTTCGAGTGTCGAATATATTTTCTGTTTGGCTGGTTCATCTTTTAGTAAAATTCTTGGAACGATAAGATTATTCTTCTCGCGATCGTTGCGAAATTGATCGTGTATCGTTGAAACAATAATGGAAGATGAATATTTAATGTAGCAATTAATCGTATGCAAGAGGAAGCGGGGTTTGCTCGTACCGATGTACCCCGTACCGAAAATCGTATTAAGATTCCTGCGATAAGTCGAANATACCAGGAAATAATGCGTTACTTTGATTTCTTTGTTTGGTCCGCGGTGCACCTTCGTGCACATATAAAACGGTAGATCGATACTTGTTCATTCCACACATGTAAACACCGGCTCGCGTTTTGCAACGGGCCAACGGCCGTTTTGTTAAACTCGAACCCGAACTTTTGTCGTAAACTATACGCTTTATGCGCGGATAGAGAGAAAGCGCGGCACGCATCTGTACGGGACGATTAGGCGGTGCACGGTGAAAGAGGGGGAGGAGGAAAGAGAGAAGGAGAAAGAGGAATGCCGAACGGTGGGAAAAAGAGGATTCGAATGGAACGACCACGAGGGAACGGGACAGCGTGTACCAGGGTGAAAGAGAGAAAGGGAATGGGAAAGAGGAAACGGAGGGTGTGCCGGGGGTTGGTTTCAATTAGGAGGCAGTAACTCTCCCAGGCATTGTTCATTTCACTCTAGATTTGTATTCCCTGTTTGTTTGTTCCCTTTGCATTTGCGTTAACCTGAGCAAAAGCGAGCCGCCAGGCGTGTATACGCAATCAGTCAGAGCGGAAAAGACGGGACCAGAGAGGAATCGCGTGATCATTCCGCTCAGCATCATCATCCTGATTTTTCTCCTGAAAACACGTTCGCTACCGTTTGTTTTGAAACTGGGAGCAGAAATGACTTCGAACGGATTGATGAAACGTTAACCGTGTCGATCGAGGGCTTTCGAAAAATGCGAACAATGCGACGAACCATTTTTCTACAATTCTACCAGGAATCGATGAAAAAAACAAAAAAGAAAAAAAAGATAAAAAAATTAGTAGAACGAGTTTCCAGCGCGTCAAATATTAACGAAGTCCTGCGAATCGCTTAAAATGTATATTTTGTTATGTACTGGTTATATACTCGTTCATCCATGGCGTACGTGGAGGAAACTAATATAGAGACTTATACGCTATTTTATGCGTTTATAGTAGACGCCTTGGGTTTGAATATTTCCTCGCGAGGGCTGTGAGCCTCGTAACGAAATTCTCGACTAACTTCGTTCGGTACCTCCTCCTCTCTCGCTCCCGCTCTTCCCATTCTAACTCGTAAGAAGTTTCGTTTACGTCCATATGCCGAAATAAACTGAATTTCAACCAGTCATTATTCGTTGGACCGTGCGCGCATAGCACACTTGAACGTATTTCTTGCCGCTGGAATAAATGCAAGCCGGCAGCGTTCATGCTAAGATTTATCGTTCGTTGTATAAATGGAGACACACATGTGCACGCGCGCACGTACACGTATCGCTAAGAAACAAGCGCAAGAATCGAAGCACGATAGAAACGAAGTATCGATTGCTCGAGGCGAAACAGTCGGCGTGCAATCGGAATTTGTTATGCAAAACGTCAACGTATGTAGTTTGGCTGGCACGTCGTGACGTAAATCGATCCCGCCAACATTATCACCGATGACGTACGCATTTCTACGTATCTGGAAACGAGGTTGCTCGTTCGAAGATCCTAGCGATAAAAATAGTACCAGGTAACGGTATCGTTGTCAAAAAATGTTCAACCTCCGCCACGTCCGAATATATTGGAGCAGTTTTTTCAAAAAATTATCAAATTTCTATCCCAATTCAAACGCGTTGTTCGCGAGTCAGAATTAGTAGTTGGGATTCGAAAAAGTTGCTGAACCCGGTGTCGGGTCCGAGAAAGAGACAGCTGCAAATGACCGGCAAGCTTGGCAAAATGAAAGCGAAAGTATTTTACGGGAGAATCAATTCTCGCCACGAACGTACGACCAAGGAAGTCAAGATTACTCCTTGTTCCGTTCTCTGATTCTCTGATTCTCCGATTCTACTGGTCTTTTCTCCCTGCCCGAACCAGAACTTCCACCCCTGTTCTTTCTTTTGCATCGAAACGCCAAGTTATCAAGGCTAATTTTTCGCCTTTGTCGCATCCCTCGGTGGCCACCAGCCGGTTCGTTACTCGTGTTTAGCAAGCACTGTTTTTAATAACCTAATGGCTCTTACGCGGTACATTATGTCGGTAGCATCCCTTCTCTATCTGCTGAACAACTCCCTGGTACCTCTCTTTACAGCTTGTTTTTTTCGTGCCTTCGCTCCTTTATTTGCAATTTTTTCCGTTGAAACGACAAAAATATCCGGCCCTTCTCCTTCCTGCTACTTGCCTGCTTGCTTACTTGCTTGCTCGCGGCATGCGAAACTTTTGTCTGAGCAAAAAAAAAAAAAAAGAAAAAAAAGAAAAAAAAAGGGTGAAAGGAACGTGTGGATATGGAAAGGGTCTCGGAGAAAATGGAAAGGGAAAGAGAGCGAAACGGAGAGTGGCTTTCCTCGAACTGAACAAAAATCTTTTACGGTTCCACCCCTTGTACTTTCGTTCGAACGATCGGTCGAGGAAGAAACGATCGCTTAACTCTTCGTTCCTTCATTCTTTGCGTTTTCATTTGAAGGAAATTCACCGTGCTCCCTGTTTTCGCGCTGAAAAGCGGGGGAGGATGAAGGCACTGAATCTCTTGCTGTAATTAGCCACGAGAGGGTACGGACCGCGTCATTGAAACGTTTAAATCGATCGTTATCGTTTACACCCTTGCATTCTTGCAATTTTTAAAATGAAATTTCTATACCGTTTAATTGACGACGATTAAATTTTTAATAACGCGCAACGTTGTTCCGAAACGTAAGGGAGATAAAATATTAGACAGAGATTTTGTTATTCGGTATTGAAAGCGACAGATTCGCGATATCAAGATTCACGATGAAATTCAGTGATGCAAAATGGGCAGGAATCATCGCCAGAATTATTCCCATTCAAAACCTTCTGGTCCGAATAACTGTACGCCCCCTCGCTGTGAAATAGCCTCGTTCGTTTGAAATTACTTGCCCTATTTTCCTTTGTCTTGTCTCACATTTTGTGGCTTGCCCGTTTTCCTCGCACGTACCTCACCGTGCCTCTATAGAGCCTTAATTTAGTAACCACCCAACTCGAATGGCACCGACTTTCCGTCCGACTCGCCAAAATTACCCTTGTAAAATTAACTGCGACCGTGTTGGATATTAATTCCAAGATTCAAAGCAAGCGTTTTCGCCGAACGATATGCCAAACGTTTTTACGCTTTCCTTATCGAAGCTCGCCCAGTTTTCCTCGAGGTTTCCACCGATCCGATACCGAAAAGTCTAACTCAACGCTCCCGTTTTTCCACAACCGAAACGGTTGATTACGATTCAGGCTGCGGGACCGGTGATATTTTACCTCTTTTCGAGGCTTTACGATCGGACGTTTTTAATTTCCTCCGTGTGCCTAAAGTAAGAGCGAACGAATGCAAATTGTGACAGGAAAGTTATGTGCACCGTGAAATTAATGTCTTCTCGGGATCGGGACTTAACAGGCCGTTATGCACTTTCAGTCGTTTGTACGCGTGCACGAATTCATTAAGTGACGAGGGCGCGATTCGCACGATTAATGAAATTCAATCGCAATCTCAAAATTAGAGCGGCCCATGTTTGCTTTCAGGTAGAGCTATGAAGACGATAGAGTCCGTGGTTTATCCGCTGGATTGTCGTCATCGAACGTCGTTTCTGATTTGCGTCATCTTCGTCGCGTTTCCGATTCTGGTGTCGATCAACGCTCAAAAGAGCGAACATGGGAATACGTACGCGAAGAAATCCGAGGACAACCCAGAATTCTCTAAGAATCCCAAGGAATCGAAAGCATCCCCGGTTCGTGACGAAAACAACGATTCGATGGTAAGTGAACGGATCTCTTTCCCCGATGAAACGGCCGAGTAAATTGGTGTTGAGATATCCTGATCGAGGGAAACGATGAAGATAGACTCTTAAAGAACAAACGAGAGACGCGTGTTGAACGATGGATAACTGGAAAAGTCAGCTTCTCTCGTAGCACAGCGAGGCCCCGGTCGATGTCGCAAACTCTGGCCGACAGACGTTTCCTTTTGGACGCGTTTTAATATCTCAAGCATTAATTTCTTTTTGTGGAAAACATACTGTCCGTCTCGCTTTGTCTTCCCGCATCTTCGTTCCATCTCTCCTCCACCCTCTTGGCCGATTCGTCCTTACGCCGGATGACAAAATGACAAAGGGGTGGTCGCCCCGGGCCAGCGATATTACCGTTTCCGTTTCGGAACTATGCGAACTGTCTACACCCCTCCAGCCCGAGTATCCAGGCCGAAAACGTCTCGTGATTGATTATGCTCGCCGTACTTTTGGCTCCTACCACCCTCCACGGAACGCGATTGATGGAGATGCTGCGAAAGGAACCGCTACCTCCGCAAACGATCGAGATGTCGTTAGTACGTCATTCGGGGAGGAAATGGGGCACGTTAGTCCTCAAGTTTTGCGGAAATATTCGATCCTAACGAAGCAGATCGAACCCTCTCTGCTGGCAGACATTCGTGTGTGAAATGTTGTAGCAATCGCGCTCGAATGTTAGTTTCCAGGAAAGCGACACGCGAAACGAAGCCAATAACAGGAACGCGTAATCCTGGCACGATGCAAATGAAAGTGGAGGATTTACATAACATTCAACAAGTGATCATAGGGGAATATCGTGTTTCAATTAGATGCTGCAACGAGAACAACCAAAGACATTAGAGAGATAGCGAGGAACGAGGGCAACGTCGAAAACTCTGTTACGTTGCTCGGCAAACAATCGTCCGAAAATAAAAAGAAAGAGGGAAAAAAAAGCGTCGAGTAGAGTACATTAAAGCGGGACTTCATTAAAGTCTAGAGAAACAGGAGGAGTAACGAGAGAACGAGAAGGAGAGGCGAGCGAGCATCGCGGTCAGAAGCGAAGGAAAAAACACACGGTGGTTGAGCAGAGCAGCCGCAGACACCACCAGCAGCGGTTCAAGTGGGGGTGGAAAAGGAAGACGGTGAATGTTTATTTAGTTAAATGCCGCGTGTAATTGGGTGTAAGACTTTTTTGTTCGGCGCCGAGGCGACGGTTGTCACCGTACGAAAAGGGCCAACTCCGACTGGTAGGGCAGCAGGGAGGCGGCAAACCCCTCGTCCTAGCGTTTCCACGGTCGAGCTTTCCACCCCTTTTTCGCGTGCTGGCAGCCACCTGATGGCTGGCTGGCACAAGGGCCCGCCGGGAATGAGATGCAGATTGCCAGGGGCCACTTCAGCCGCTAGAGGGAGTGAATTTTTAATAACACCGTGCCCGTATCCGCGGCCCCGCGCGTTCTCTACGTAGAATCCCATTGTCTTGGCCGCGTCTCGTACGCGCTGGAAAAAGGACGAGAGCCGGAGCATGGACGATGCGTAACGGAAGCGCACCGGGTATTATTATAGGAGGAGAATTGTCAGCGACAGGATATCCCTGGCTTCGCAAGGAACCGCGTCAGGGCTTCGTGGATGTTAAATAAAGCTTAACGCACTAGCTTTTGCTGCGATAACGCGATACTAGCGATACAATGATTAAATCTGTAGCTTCTTTTATGGTTGATCGGCACTGCTTTCGCAGGTGAAATCTATCGATGATCATCGGAACGCACAGTCGACCAAAGTGATTGGCGAAAACAGTCCGGCGCTTAATAGGTTTCTAGAGGATGTTCTGAAGACTCAAAACGATTTGAAATGGATAGATCAAGCTGTACGCAATATTAATCACGAGAAGAATTGGGAGAAGTGAGTTGATTGATCGAAGACGTTAGTCAGTAGTTAGGAACCCTCGTGTTATGAATAAAATATTTGTAAAGGAATAACCATCGTGGCAGTAATTTACGCGAGAAGAGAGGCTCCGATCGGAGCTATGAAAATATTTGGGAAATGGATAAAAATAGGTACAGGGACGAAAATCTTCAACTTCCTCGGGGAGCGTACTTCGATAATGACGCGACGTTTAAAAGGAACGCTGACTTCGATGATCTCGATGTGTCTCGAAATGGGTATCGAATTTCTGTCGTTAAAGTATCCTAAATGTAATTAGTCGTGTATTAAACGTCCTTACTTCTTGTAGAGTGAATGGAAAAGAGGTTTATCATTCTCCCTTGTATGACAAAGAAACAGCAGACGATCAGATTCCGAAAGACTGGACCAAAACGAAGGATCTTTGTTCCTTGAGCGATTGGTTGACCTCGAACAAGAACTCCGAAACCGAACAGGATAGATCAGGGGATCGATGGATCAATGATGACAAAGCCAATAAAAAAAGTAGGCTTGGTATGATTTAATTTCTATCCATTCGTATTAATATCAGGACAGAACTTTACGATTGATGGAAGAAAATGAAATAGATTCTTTGGACTTTGACAAAGAAGCGAACGTAAAGACGGACTCTAGACTTAACGTGAGAAATCAACGAGATGAAACGAAGAAGGAGGAGACGCCATCGCTGGAATCTCTCAAGGAGACGATATTAGAATTGAAAAAAAATCTAAACGAGGCTGACAAAAAACAGCACGAGAATTTCAACAGCGTGGATGCTAGAAAAGTGAGAGGAAAGGAAAATAACAAACAAGACCGGGGCGGACGAAAAACTCGTGCGAGAAATAAGGACGGAAAAAATGAAAACGACGACGAGAGTACTCGTGAAAATTTTTATTTCGTAAACAGTTACTTGTGTGCAAAAAGGTTGCTAATTTCAAATTTTTTTATTTCTCTCAGCAAGCTCTGGTTGGTGGGAAAACCGAAATCCAGAAACGTTGGATTTAAAAAAGCGTGAACAGGGCTCTGAAGATCTTGATGAGAAGAATGCTCGTCTGAAAGTGTGGAGAAGGAAAAGGACCGAAGTTAATAACGACGATGGTAACCCGAAACTCTTTCATAGAGCGGGGTTTGGGGAGCAGTACCTTGAAGAGAACACCCTAAAAGAGCTTCATGACCGTAAAAGACGTAGCAAAGGAACGCCGTCAGATGAGAAACGTCATTTAAATGAAGCTCGGGATAAAAACAACTTGGAAGCTGACGAGAAAAATTCGATAAAAATATCAAAGGCGGCCAGTTGCAACGACGTGGATACCTCCTCCGTTAAAAAAGAATCCCCCTCGAATGATTTGCAAGGAACGAGTGCTTTCGAACAGGCAAGCAAACCGAGGAATAATCTGGAAGATGCCGCGAATTCCAAGATCTCGAACGGGCAAAAGGAGGGGCATAAAAACACGGAAGCAGTCGTAAATTACGAACAATCGGATCTATCGCGAGAAAATCTGAACGCGATGGAAAACAAGTTGATGAAGAACGAAGAAAAGGGTGAAAGCCCCGAGGGAAATTCTTTGCGAACCTTCGAATCCATGACGAATGAATTGCGAGCTGTTTCTTCTACCGAAACCTCGAGTCTGAGTACAGACGGTAGGGTAGAGGCTGCTAGAGCAGCCAGAATGCAGAAAACGGAAGAGAATCAAGAAAATGTCGGCTCGGGTAAAGGAGAACAGGTGATCAAAGTCTTTGAACCTCAGGGGCATCTGTATCAAAACAGTGAACGCACAAAGGAGGTCCGAAGAACCGAGCCAGATGAGGAGCGTGGAAAATTGTCTCGGCAATTGGTGCAAGAGAAAACGCCTCCCAAAGAATCGGAAAATATTAATATACTCCTGAAGTCGGAAAACAAAAATTTGATCAAGTTCAGCAACGGGTATGCCGGCAAGAGCTCGCCCAAAGATAAAGATGAGCGACCACCGTTCGTCTTGAACATGTTCGACGTGAAGAAGAAAATGATCTTAGAGAACGAAGACAAACCTGGCGAATCGGTTTCTTCCGTTTATAACATGAAGTACGAGAAGGCACAGGTTGATACGCCTGTCAAGCCTACCAACAAACGAGAAGAGGATCGGAGGAACGATGACGTTCCGTTTGATAACGGGCTTCCGGATTTTGGGAAGAATAAAGTTAAGGAAGTACTATACGAAGACACGCCCGGCTCTGCGAACAACGCGAAGCAGAGAAACGTTGATGAAACACGACTTAAGAACTTTATAGAGTTTGACAAAGGGTCGGAACAAAGCGGTGTCAATGAGAGAGGAATTCGAAATTGGTTCGAGGGCGTGGTTCGTAACCAAATGGGTACGAACGTCGATCAAGGAACAGCAGAGAAGTGTAATGAACTAGATGAAAAAGATAAACCTAAGAACGAGGAGGAACGATTTAACGATTACAAAGATAAGCAAGATTTCACACAGGATTCTAATAATAAAGCAGCATTGAGCGATCCAAACGACGGGAAGAAAAATAATAAAAAGAATCATGAAATATTTATAATGACCAATGGAATGGATGATGGAATAATAAACGATAGGTACGGGCATAGAAGGATACTCCAATATATGGAATATTCTAACGACGATGTCGAAGATGCTGATCTGAATTACAGTGATAAAGAGGAAGACGACAATCAACAGCAATCTAGCGCAGGTAAGCAAAAACAAAAATAAAAAAAAAAAAATCATTGTAGCTGAAAAGTAAAGGGGAAAAAAACATGTTGATTACTTCTAGAAAAAAGCAACCCATCGACACGAAGAAAAGAACGATCCGCGTATAGCGACAAAAAGAAAGCAAAAGTAAATTTATTGATAAAAGAAAAGATGGCTAAAAAAAAGAAACCTGATCGTGGTAGAAAAAGACGTAACCCAAACGTGATCGAGTATTACGATTACGATACCGATATCGAACAGCAAGATCACGAAGCACTGTCCCCGACAAGTGAACAAGAAAGAAGTAAAAATAATTATCAAGACAAGAACGCTGTCGAATCCGATGCGGGACTTGGTAATCATGAGTGCACTTCCCCATCCTCGAAAATCTAACACCAAATCTGCTAAAATCTTGCGTAGTAAAGTTTCATCAAATTTTGTATCGCAATCTTTCCAAGTCACCATTTAGTGTCCCGATGTTAAACGAATTCTACGAAAGCTCACGTCCCTTTTCAATCGTAGCGGAAAACGAGGAAAGTAGTCAAACTTGTATGCCACTCTTCGAGAAGAAGGACGAGCACGAAGAGGCGATATTAAAAGAAGAACAACGGAAGGAAAAGCTAAAGAACAAAGCGCCAAAACAGGAATTCCTCAGCCCGGGTGTACTAATAAAGAACGAAACCGAGAAAACCGTGCAGCCGATCAGCTCATCAGTATTACCGACGAACGTTAAATTCACGGAACAAGAAGGATCCTCGAGCAACCAGCAACCGGGATCCAGGTGAAGACAACGTGAACAGCATTAGTCGCGAGAGGTCAGCGGTAAATTCTCGAACGAGATGGTAAAATCTATGTAACAGATGACACTGACCTACGTGATCATGATGTGGGTGTATATCAGCGCGAGAAACTTTTTATCATTTAACTTATCAATATTTATTGACAGATTGAACGAACCCATAGAGAGAAACGAAGAGAAGTTTTTGGACAATGATGCGAAAGGAATGATACTGGATCCAGCAAAATATATTCTGAAAGTGGATAAAAATTTAGATCTTGGAGCAATGGATGAGTTTTTAGAAGATATCCAATCTATGGATGAAAAGTATGTTCTTTCTCTTTTGCTGCTTAACACGTAGAATATTATCTAAATATACGTTTAACAGAAAACAAAAAGTATCCAACAATATGGAGCCATTGTACGAAGAAATGAAGAAAATATACGACTGGAACGAGGACGAGACGAAAAGCAAACCGAGAGTTAAAGGAGATCAGAGAATGTATTACGGAGCTAACGATAAATTAGATCCAATCGATAGAATGACTGAATCGTTCAAAGATCAAGTCGAACCTGGTAAACGTTACTGAATCAATTTCCTTGAATCGACTCGATCTATGTCGACTACGATCAACTTTGTCGTTCAGCTTCTAGCCCCAACTTATTGCCTCTTTTGCTCGTTTACAATGGATCAGGGAAATCCGAAATTGGCGATAGAACTTACCCGGCCGTATCATCTGGCCAACTCAAAAGCCCTGCCGAGAGCAACGTTTCCCAAAGTAATTATTTTGCTCTTAAAAGCACGGACGATATGTTTAAAGGCGGGTCGGAGCAAAGTAACAGCACCGAGGAAAAATTACGAGGACCGAGTACTATCGGAACCGCTGCTGAATGGCAAACACAAAAGGTAAAAAAGAGTGAACCTAAGCATTTCTAATAAATTATTGCCTCGACTTACTTTCTTTCGCTCTATAAACCTTGAATCGCAGGTGAACGGGGTGAAAAACGGCGCGGTCCCAGAAAAAGATGCCGTGAGCTGGTCATTAACAGACCAGAGGCAATATATTGACACAGATTCGCGTTCTCCTTACGAAAACCGTAAATATCTGGAACCACAGTTTCCACGTGGACGGGAACACGTCCAAAATATAGATCGTGAGAAACAGACGGTTATTAGTTCGAAGGACCTGCACGAATCATTTGTAGAACCCCTGGAATGGATCGATGACTTCGACAAGGACATAAGAGTGAGACTCGGCAGAAGCTTGAAAACCGTCGAAACAAATACGATCGCGTACGTTAAATATGATACGCCGATGCATGATAAAAGTCTAGTCAATGGTTCCGTCGAAAATGTTCAGCCTATGGACAGTGCAATTTTAAAATCTGATCAGCCAAAAGTCGCTCTTACTACATATCCTTTAGACGTACAACGATTATTTCAAAATAATGTCAGAGTTAAAAGAGATGCTGCATTTCCTTACGATACATATTACGACGACGTAAACCAGCGTCATCGCGATTCCGAAAAAATGGACTACAGTCGATATTCAAACAACGAAGAAAAAATGAACAACAATCTTCAGCTTTTAAACTCGTACGAAGATACGGATGATACGCATCGGAAGCTTTCTATCTCGAACAAAGAGCTCGAAGAATACGATTCTTTGGAAGACGATGACGATGACGACGACCAAGTTGCTAGAATCGCGAATTCAAAGAGTAAAAGACATGGGAATAAA
>SMSQ01008331.1:0-17190 GCA_019453375.1 Ctenoplectra terminalis
CATTACGAATACCAAAAAATGTAGCTTACACGAAATATAATTCAAGAAAGAATTTTCTTAAATTTTCCACGTAAATCACAAATGTTATGCTTACAATTAGAGCATCCAGCGTGAAACAACGTCCATACCTTACACATTTAACCCAATCCTCGTTTGCGGAGGTTTCGAAATAGTTTTTCTGTAGTNGAAAACGTTAGACAACCGTGTTATACATTATCGATATGTGCCTATACATGTGAGGATTGTGGGTGTGTGCGCGACGCACGCTTGCACGTTTCTCATTTGTTTTAAATATATGTGATTCGTGCAGTCTCCTTTGTGCCACCGAAAGAAACGCACGCATATCCTTTGTACATTTTATATAATATAATTAAGTGTGATAATGTATACGATTTATTATCCCGAATCTTCTGTCAACAATGAACGAAACTTTTGAGACAACCTAATAGAATAAACCGTTTTGTACAGCATCCTGATATTATATAGTTCGTCGCGTCAAATCACCTTAGACCACCGCCTACACCATCATTTTTATATTTTATCCCAACACGTATACGCTGTATTTACAGCGTGTATTTCAAAAGTTACAGCACCGCCGCAATTTAAAGCGACGAGCCGCCACTGATAGAAAGTCTTGCTCCTAGACACACGGTATCCAAGATCAATCGATCGTCTCCTCTTTGTTTTGCCTTATCTAAGATCGCAATCGACTATGCTCTCGGTGTACTATAATACGGCGGGCCACGTCGGAGAGCATCAGTCTGTTTGATGCCCCCGGATCGTCGTGACAAGGGCGACGTTACTTTGACTACTCCCCTGAGAACAAAATCTCCCTTTCCGCTTGCGCGGTTCTTCCTCCCTTTCTCCGGTTTCTCTCTTCTTCACGGTCCGTCCCTGTTTCATCTGCGCCCTTTGAGTTATTCCACTCGATACGCGCCAGGTTCTGTTTGCAAATCGCGCGGACCACCTTACTTTTTTTTTTCTTTTTTCTTTTTTTCTTTTTCCTAGGGAAACGTACGGGTTTTTGATACACCCCGTATCACGGGAAAATTAAGAGTTTCGAAAGAGCTTTGAAATAAAGTTTCGGAGTTGGGTCAGCGTTTCATTTTTTCGCGGTTTAGCGCGAGCCAGAGTCGGGTAAATTATTGAATACGGTACTGGAAATTTCATGTATTAAATTATGTATAGAATACGTTACAATTAGATTGCGGATTCGTATGGATTTATGGAAAATCTGAAAGCACAAAAATAGACGGATTATAATAAAAAATATGTAAATAAATCAGAAATACAGTACTCGTTACATTATTTAGCGAATAAAACTAACTACAGAATTGCTTATCTAGCTTCTGTTTTTTTAATTGTATTCATAAAGATATGAATTTGCATAAAAATCTGCAATCTAATTATAATGCATATATAATACAATTATTAAAATTGAACAGGAATTAAAAATTTGTTGAAACTATGAATTTTATTTTATATGGAAATTTCAAATAAAAAAAGCATAGCAATAAAGAAAATAAATATTTTTTATATCTTTCTTTCTATATCCTTTATTTTATTATTCTGTGAAAAGATGAATACTCCATGTAAGAACAGAGGATAAAGTTAGAAAGGTTTGATTAGACCAAGAAGATGTTTTTTAATTATTAATTGAAACGAAAAATATATTTATTTATCAAATTAGATTTTTACTAATATTTCATACGATGCGATACGCATTAATTAATTTCCCAACAGACGTTCTTCCTTTTCCTCGATCGAATAAATGGTGAGATCTCAAGTAAAAAGTATCTATAAGCGATGTAACGTCCGTTGGTGATTAATGCATCTTGTTTACGATTGATGTTGCTCGACTTTATGCACGATTACATTCTTCAATGTCTGAACGAAACGCAGTTCATGTAAATTCCTGGCACCAATAGTCGGCAATTTGTTCGATAAGATATCGGTCTAAGTGGCGTGTACGCGGTTTGAAAGTTAGTTGGAGAGCCATGGGAGACGTCGATTAGTGAATTAGAAGCAAAGGGTGCGCCCCTGAGAAAGAACCTTAACTTGAAATCGAAATACAGATTTCGATATCAAAGGTATCGGTATACATGTGTTTAGAATTTCGTTTCTTTGCAACGTTATCGCTTGTATGGTTTACATGTCGTAATTTGTTGGATCTTGTTTGGTTTTCTTACACGATGCTATGAAGCTCGTTATCTTAAGTGCGATGTTGATATACGAGTGTGCTTAAGTTTCCCAGTTGCAATAAGAAAAATTGAAATATATATTTCCATTCATTAATATGTCTATTCAATGGAGAAACGAGCATTGAAACATTTTGACGTGCGAAATTTCTTAACAATTTCAAATATTTTAATACATGTATCTTGTAATAATTTATATAAGAGTTTTAGAAATAAATTCTTGAATAAAGCACAACAGCTTGTATATTATATTGTAATATTAAATTATGAATAAGCAATTATATATATTTTATTCATATTAATGCAATCGTGGAGAGTTTAGAACATTGCTAATAGACATTAATCAAAGTAACTATTGATTCTTAATATTCGATACAGAGTGTATAAACGGACACTGTCTTACGAGCTGTATCTATTCTTGAAAATGTACCTCTGCTACGAATAGTGACAGTTCGGATCGAAGTTAATGCGAATAATCCATTCACGATTAATAAAGACGACAGAAGCTACACCAGAAATAAATTGAACTTTTGATATAACAATTATACATCTTATAGTTAAATCAATCGATCACAGAGCATCGTTACCAAATTTCATTTAATACACTGCTCAAAATAATTGGACTAAGAAAATCAATACTCCCAATACGAAACAGAGATGTATACTGTATAATTCATTCTCTAAGCATGAGATTTTCTAATTCCCCAGTTTATCGTTAAATTCAACACAAAATAATCAAATTCAAAGCAATTAAAATATTCAGACTTCATATTTTTCTTCAACCTCGGCACACAATTTTTCCTAAATCTCCATTAATTCACTCGTCCATAAGTTCCAACACGTAAAGTTTGATATATAACCGATTTTATAATTTTTAACAAAAATTGAATTTAAATTAACTAAAATAATTATACCGTTTCTTGCGGCTTAGATTGAAGTTTCAGGCTCTTATCTTCCTAAATCTCCACTAATTCACTCGTCCATAAGTTCGAACGCGTAAAGTTTGATGTATAACCGATTTTACAATTTTTAACAAAACTTAAATTTAAATTAAGCAAAACAACTATACCGTTTCTTGCGACTTAGATTGAAAATTCAGGTCCTTATCTTTCTAAATCTCCATTAATTCAATCATCCATAAATTGGAACACGTAAAGTTTGATGTATAACCGATTTTACAATTTTTAACAAAACTTAAATTTAAATTAAGCAAAACAATTATACCGTTTCTTGCGACTTAGATTGAAAATTCAGGTCCTTATCTTCCTAAATCTCCATTAATTCAATCATCCATAAATTGGAACACGTAAAGTTTGATGTATGACCGATTTCACGACCTCGCTGCATCATAAAGTCTCCCATACCAACATCCAAGGGACAGTTCTCTAGTCGCGGATTTCGCCACTGGAGCACAATCCCGCCGGCTACCCTTCAAACAACCTTGATATTAACCAGTCGCGGAGAGGCCATTGTCGGTCCGGGACTATGGACATTGTGCTCTTTGAGCGTGCCACAAAGAGGCGCAGCTCGCACGCTCGGTGTGCGTGCGGCATTCAGCGAGAACCGGGGCTATCCGTGTCCAGGCCAAACGCACACAGACCGTAGTTAAATCGCCGCCTAAGAGGCTCGCGGCCATTGTGCTGCCGTCACCTCTCACGAAAAAACGTAACCGACTAGAAATCGCTCGAGGTATCCGTTAGAAGAAACAACGAGGCGAAAAGAAGCTCTCTAAACGACATGGAAATCGTGGCCAGTGACCAGAGGACGCTGGTCGGCCATTTTTCAAACCGCGTCGTCCGCCCACGCGCGGAGAGAGGCGAGAGACGCGACAATGGGCGCGAGGAATTTCCTGCGCCGGCGGAGATTAATTGGTCACGAGGATTTCGAGCCGCTCCGAATTCGAAGCCGCCTCTAGTATTCTAGTATCGCGCGCGTCGACGCTTCACGGACAGAATGGACCAGCCCGTTGAGAAAAGGAAGAGAAAACGGTGAGGAGGAAGAGGGCATCGCGACGTTCGCACGAAGCTCACCCTAATGCCTTAAGCTCCTTGGCCGGCGAACGCGAGCGCGCATGCGTGCAAGAGACTAATGCATCGCCGGTAGCACAATGCCGTCGTCGTGGCCGCGATGAATGTGAGCATTAAATGATTATAGTCAGGGATTTGTACGAACAAATGGATGACAATGGTAGCGCGTCGCTGCGCGGCCGGCAGCTCGTTTGCCAACGCCGCGGCCTTGGCTTCTTCTTCGTCTTTACGCTCGTCTTTCCGCTCGTCTTTCCGCTCGATCACTCCCGGCCCGATTAAGGGTTAGAGACACTGGGTCTAATGATACCTCGAGACCGGGTGTCTTAGCTGGTATGCGGTCAACTGAAAGATTTCACCGAAGAAGTCGTTGAAATATTAATATTTTGACAGCGATAAGGAGATTTCGAAGTTGAATCGATTATTCGTAGATGAGAAATTTGAAAGTTTCTTCATTTATGAAAAATGAATCTTAAAAAGATTGTCTCGAAAGTTTTGCGTCGAATTTATTTTACTTTTGTTGCAAGCGACGATTTATAATATTGAGGATAAAATAGTTCTAGTGTGCGGTAAAAACTTCACTTTTTGAAAACTTTACTGGTTTAAAAAAGTACAAGTCGTTTAGTGTAGAGAGTTGCTTCTCAAAGGGTCTTTATAATTATGAACAGCTTATAAAAATGGAATTTTTTTCGTGGAACGTTGAACGGAAAGACCGAGCCTATAGTCAACGTCGGAACGCTCTTTTCCACACGTGTCCCACGTTTTTCGGGTCGATAAACAAACGTTCCATCATCCGTGGAAACGATGATCCACGTCGAATTCCATCGCGCGTAGCTTGTCCTTTTCTCGTTGCTTCCGCGAATAAACGCGACGATAACGACCGGTCCGCAGGAGCAAAAGAAGTCGGCTCCGTTCGAAGAAAGAGCGGACGCTGGATGGAATCGGTCGGTCGGGACCATCTATCATGCAGCTGTTGCTTCCATTGTGTTGTTAGTCTTACGTTACGAGTCGTAAAGAGAGAAACACGGGCATAGAGCGACGAGGACGTCGAAGCATGACGGCGGAGGGGCAGAAAGGGAGGAATAGGGGAGGAACAGAGAGGGCGGTGGATATCGTAGAACGAAAGAAGCCAACAGCTTCCCCAACAACGACCGAGTGTGCAACATGTGTTTGTCTCCTACCGATCTTCCATCTTTCTTCCATCTTTCTTTCATCTTTCTTCCATCTTTTTTCCTTCTTTCTTCGATGTCTCCCTTTCTTCCTCTTCCTCCTCCTCCCTCATCGCCCCCGTTATAATGTTATTCTTCGGACTAAGCGGCTAAGAATACGCGGCGAAGGACGCAGGAACTCTAACCGATACAATGGCCGCGTCTGTGTTCGAGCGAGCACGAAATCTGGCCGAAATTGTTGTCTAGTTGATCGCACGCTCGTTGCGGTCGAATCTTAAAGTTAATGGCCGTTGTTTCTCTTAATTTCGAGGGGCACGTGTTCTTTGTCGAGCTGTCCGCGATTGTCTACGAGACAATCCACCTGGCAGACGCCATTCACTCGGCTAACCTCTTTGTTCTTTAATTTTTCATGTCTTTTTTTTTCTTCCCACCTCTCCTATTCGCCTCTTTTTTCAACGCTGTTACACCAGGAAGTCTTCTGCATTCAGTGAATTTCGGGTAATTGGGACACATTGGGAATGGACTAATTTGTTCCAATTAAACGAGTTTCAACAAAAGATTTATTGAAAAACGTATATAATATTTTGGACTTGAATACAAATGTGTGTTTAACGCTAGAACTACCGAAGTGGTCAAAATGATCGATTCATAATTTTTTATAAAAGCTTTATAAATTTATCGTGGTACATTTTGGGGAATTTTCTGTGATTTTCTATTAAAAATATGAACAAACCTTTGCCTCCCTTGTGTCATATATTTTTTTCATATACCTTTCATTTTGAGTTCTTCGATACAAAAAAAGTGTACCACAATCGCTTCTACTCTTAAGCATGCAAACGAAGCTAACAATAAATAATAAGATGACAGTGATCGATGAAAATAAGTATAATAAACAACGCCAATCAGTATCACTGCTTCATAACAAGCTTTACCGTACCTTTAATCGTAAACTGTCCTAATAAAACGGCGGTATGTTCCATATAAAACAAGTGAAAAAAATAGCTTTTCTTTCCCTTTTTTAGCATTTGTCTCAAATAAAGTCCAAATTAACCGAAATCCACTGTAAGTCGAAATACAGAGACTCGATATCAGACCATGGACCACAGTCTACCACCGGCGAGTCTCCGCGAGTGTACGCGGCTCTTCCATCGGAGCTTCCATCGTTGGTTCCATCGTCACCGCGAGTATCGTGGTCAAAGAAAGGCGGCGCGGAGTAATTTACAAATGGTCATTTCTCGGAGGCCGAAAGCCACGCGCGGAACGGGAGCGTGACGAAGGCAGGAGGAGCAAGACGGAACGAGCGAGGGAGGAAACGGTGGCAGCCGGAAGGGAGACGCGGATAGCCGGTAAAAGACGGGGAGGAGAGAGGGTGGGAGAGAGAACGCGATCCGTTAAAGGCTACGTCAAGGGAAGAAGGAGAGAAAGAGAGGCGAACAGGGAGAAAGATAAGTCTTTGATGTCTAGCGGAGATATGATGATAATCACGATGTAGGCTTCCGCTTGCATGGTACAGCGGAATCCGCGCCTCCTGCTACCTCCCTGCCATCGGCGAGCGCGCGCGCACGTGCTTTCATGCCAGGTATCTTGTGTTCTCGCAATCAATATAGCGGATGTACCGAGACGTTGATGTATTCGAGGCTTGACTTCGTGTCCAAACACAGCCGCGAGCTGGGACCGATGAGTCAATTCCGAGGAGCCGGGAAGTCACGTTTGGAGTCGAAACGTTGCTACGGAAAGCAACCCCAATGTAAGGGAATAGCGTTTCCGTATGCCTGTTTGGATCGTTCCCTGTCATAGAAGCTGTCACGAATTGGAAATATTTCATTTAACAGAGAAGTTATTAACGCTAAACCTACCTACGATTAAAATAGACCTATTTGTATCCAAAGAAATAAAAATGATAAATATTCTAAAAAAATACATAACGTAAGGAGAAGAAATCTTTACCTATATTTTTTAGATAAGAAACAGAAAATAACGAAAAATTGCCCAAATTGCCCAAATTGAATCGTTGAAAATTTATATAATTTCTAGGAGAAATTACAAGCCGGGTCATTTTGACCGCTTTGGTAGTTTTAGTGTTAACATTAGACCGAACAGTTATTAACCGGACAAATGATGTTTCTGAACGTACTTAAATGATTCAGTGTATTAGCATTGACTCGATTGAAATGCTTCTAGAGCATTAAATATAACAAATTTCAATATAAAATATATATTTTAAAATGGTAAAGAAACGTGACATAAGTACGTGACGTTGCCATGACAACGAATAAACAGAAAAACGTGTCTGAATTCGTTTGTCCGATACTGTGCGTCAACCGAAGAATTAAAAATAATAACCATTTGAAAAAAATATGAAACGCAAGGGAAATAAATTTTTATTCCTATTCTTTGCAGAAAAACACAATTAATTTTTAAAAATTCATCCTTATAAATTTATAGAATTTATATGAGAAAGATGCAAACTCGGTAGTTCCAGTGTTAAGAAGCGGAGTATTGAATCGAGATGATGGAGGAGTTCTGAGGAAGATAGTAGAATTAGATTCCAGGGGATCTATTTGTAAATAGAATACCTAAATCGTCTTCGTGAATTCGGAAATGAGTCAATTCCAAGTAGTCGGAGAGTCACGTTCGGAGTTGAAACGTTGGTTAGAGAAGTAACCATAATAGGAGGGAAATAATGTTTCGGTATCCCTGTTTGGAATATTTCGTCTTATGAAAGCTGTTATTAATGACACTATTCGATGTAATTAAAAGATTTTTTAAATAGTATAGTATGAACTCGAAACGTGAAACGAGTATCGGATAAACTACATAAATGATTTTCATCGACATAAAAATTACCGAATACGTTTCCAAAATAGCAAATTATAGAAACAATTTTTCTTTCTCAATACATCTTATATATTATACAATACGTGCTTTAAGATTCACGTGCTGCGATCTATCATTAAAGTGATCAGGAGAACAGAAATACTTAATGCGACAAGACAGACGAGCTTAATAATATTCTCTATAAACGGATCATAATTTCATCACAAACCAATAGACCACCATCGAAATACACACGCGACAGAAAGGACAGAACTAAAACCGTAACCACAAAACTATATCAAATTTGTACAAATAAATAGTCCCAGCGAAGTCCCAGCGTAGCCACTTACACAGCTGTCAGCCAAAGTATCCAAGACAAACTGCCACTTAATTAAACCCTCCTCTTTACAAGAACCAGACTACTCCAAACAGCACACCACCGACAAATCCTTCTGTTTAAACAAAACTTCAAGATTTCATCCCTACCAATCCCGGCAGCCCAGTCTCTATCGGGCACCGAAACAAAAAGCAGAACCGCTTCCAACTATACTTTAACAAGCCCCGGTACACAAAACCGGCGGCAATAAACCATCAGGCCTCAAAATCCGTGTCCCATTATCACATTCGTTTCCGGCCGACCGTGTCGTTTGGTAGCGAAGGACTCTTCGACATCGTTCTTCTGGCAGACGCGCGCGAGAGGCCGAGGAGAGAAACGAGGAGAGAGAAAGAGAGACGAGTCGAGAGCCGACGAGTTGGCAGCATTATACGGAAGGAGATACTACCGGGAGTCCGCTATCGTGAGCAATAAATTGCTCTGTTCTTTTTTCCCATCCCTCGGGCTACTTTTTGCCCCCGTTGTCGTAACGTGGTCGTCCGCGCGACCGTTCGCGCACGCACACGTGTGCGATCCATGGCCGACGTGTCCACCGGCGGACTCTGCTCGTCCAGCCTAAGAAGATACAACGGGAAGCACAATAAACACCGACGATTCGTAACATACATACGGTTCTCACTGTGCGTGTGTGTATACAAGCGATCGTACGCAAGAAGAAGTGCGTCCTGCTTTCACGACAATCCAATGCGGGCACGAGAAAGTAGTCGGGGTCCATCCGCCTTTATACATACCAATGGAATAGAAAGCCAGATAAGTTTTATAGTCGATCGAAATCGTAAAACGGGCCGGACAACGAGCGGTTTTAACGAGCGGTCCGCCGCGGTGTCGCGCGAGCGCGTTCCCATGCACCTACCCGGCCATCCTCTGGGCGAACCTAGCTCAGGTTCGAGCCGTGCCCACGGTTCACACAGGGAACTCGCGTTGCTCGTCCCGTGGAGAACGCTAATTTATCGTTCGAAGTTGGTAGTTTGTGCGGAGGATGAGGATTGATCGGTTGCGTGGAACGGGATTGAATTGATGAGTGTTTGTTGCGGTTGGAACTGTGATAACAGAGGGACCGTTTGATGCGCTGTTGGTTACTTCGGATCTTTGTGGTTCTCATTGTTTCGAGGGCTTTAGGTTTCGTTAACGCGAAGACTCGTTCGATGACATTTTTTTGGAAACTTGAGCAGAGCAATTTGTTGCGATACTTTTCGTAATTTAAAGCTCTGATTTGCATGGAGGGGGGTTATGGAAAAATATCGCAGAAAATTCTTGATTTTCATGCGAATTCATATTTTGGAAAATACAGTAAAGACTCATTCGACGACATTTTTTAAAAACCTGAGCAGAGAAACAATTTGTTGCGATACTTTTTATAATTTAAAGCTCTGATTTGCAAAGACGACGTTTGTAGAAAAATATTGCAGAAAATTCTTGATTTTCATGCAAATTCGGAAAATTAAAAACTTATATACTTAATAAAGTTGGAAAATTATAAACTCATAATAATAATCAGCAGTTTTTTCTTATTTTAAAATAGGGAAAAGTGTTCGGCGAAATCTATTATATAATTGCAAAATTGTACTGTTTCAATTGGGAGAATAACGCAAAGCTTGATATGTTTTAAGCGATACCATGAAGAAAATGAATTATTATTAGCGTATGATTGCTTCTATTTATTATGCGAATTTTATTCTTGAGTAGCTTTTCTTAATTATGTACGGTAGGTTTGGAGATAACTAAGATAGTGGTAGTCAGTGATCCGGTGGTAGTGTATTATAACCGATGTTCGTGAAAACCAGCTTGGAGCAGGTGTTCTAAGTAGACAGTTAATAAATTGGAGATCAAGAAATCCAATTTCGTTTGCATAAGTATGCCTTTTTTAAGTTGATTTTTATTCGCGACATGCATTATTAATGCTATTGCTGTTTCCGTGGGACGTCGACCTGCTAGTTCATCGACCCAATACGTCGTTAATGACTACACTTAAGAATAAAAAAAAAAAAAAGTGAATCCCAATTTTGGTTCGCTGCATCGATCAATCGACTTAATTCAGTCCAATTTAAATTCAATAAATTTTCTCTGCCTCGTTTATTCCAATCGTTATAACATGTTCAACAATTGGTAAAAAGAACATCACGAAAGTCAATAAACATCCATGATATGTTTAAATGTCTAATTACCCTAAAATTCCTAATTAAAATTGGAATTGATTTTAATTTACATCTTTACATTGTCACTATCAATTCCAAGCAGCGATACGAGGAGTATTTTGATGAATTTTCGAGGATTTGCTTTTTAAATAATAAACCGTATTTCAACATGAAATATTCATACGAATACTGGTGAAACTGGTAATTATGTAGTATTCGTTTTTAGTCGCATTCTTGAGCTTGTAATATGTAAATCACGCTGATATATTTAAATAAATTATAGAAAGTTCGCTTTCAAGCGAGATCGCATGAGAAAAACGCCGTTGCAGTAGTTTTCACGCGAGAAAAATCTCTCTTCGCATTATGTTCATTAGCGTGGATCATCATTTATCGACGAAATTTAAATAACTACCCTTCCATTTCACTCTTAATACACTTACTAACTTACTAATTGCACATTAAATATTGCCACGATATTATATCTACCTGGTGCTTCCTCCGAATGATATCGGACAGAAAAGACCACGACAATATCGCTCCATATCATTCCCATCGCCCCACAATTTATCGATGGAATTCGATCCATATCCCTGGAAAAGATCTTCGACCATATACCACAGCAGGGAAAGAACGACAGCACCTCAGAGAACGCGCGCACGTGCGCCGGACGTCGTTATTAAAACATTATACGGCGCGGATAAATGGCAGCAATAATCCACCGTCGGGACCCGCGGTTCGATTGTAGAGTAAAAATCGACGGAAAACGCGGCACCGCTCCACGGGTTGCCCCGCCGCCATAAATGATCGCTCTTCTTTCTTGGCCGCGTTTATACTCCACGGGCCGATAAATACGGGTCCGCCATAGGGCGGAGGCGAGACTCGGCCACGAATTATAGGCGTTTTAAAAATATTGTTCCATTACTTATTCAGCAGACCGGCTAAGGTATCGCTTTCCAATAGTATCCTTCGATCACAATTTCCCAGCGTCTGTATTATTGAAGCTTGCCCCCGAAACTCGGATAGGATAGACGCCAGGGGGTGGATCGTCTGTTTAGCTGGGGTAGCGTTCGACCGGATAAACGGATGAAATATGACTATTGAGAGGCAAGGAGTCGGTGTTACCTTCGATTGTGTCCCGTCCCGAAAGTGCATTTCTTTGGTGGCGTTTTTAGAGATGTCCTCGATATGTTTCTGGTCTTGGGAATTTTGTGGTCGCTGTAACATTTACGGAGGAAAAGAAATTGCTTAGTGAAAGGATTTACGTAATCGATGTCGACGAGAGGGGATGGAATTTATAATGGTGGGCGATTGTATCGTGGCTGGAAAAAAAAATTTTGTAACACGGGTTCATCGTTGGAAACGCGAAGAAGTTATGTTTTTTTTAATCGATCGAGACGTTTGGTATTTTTTATTACATATCTTTTATTTATTAAATTTTGCGGAGCAAATTGCTATGTTTCTTTTATCTGTTTTGATTTGATATTTGCGAACAGAGTACAGGATTATTTAAAACGCTTCCCCGTATTATTGAAATATTTCTTTCACCGTGTTTGAATATTTATAGCTCTTTTTTTTTTTTAATAAATGTATTCCACTGAACAATACTTTTCTTCGGAGTTAATGATACTGACACGGAGATCAGTATACATTATTCATTATTTTTTTTTGAGTTCATAAAACACGCAGTTCGAAAAGTCACGTTAAAGAACAATGACACACGTGTCTACGAATAAAGTGTGCCTTGATTTTTCTCACTTTACGTATGTATGGTGTGAATTAATTAATTTTATAGTTTTTTTTAACTTTAATTTTCAACAAAATGGAAGTTATTTCTAACATAAACCATTCACTGATTCAGCACCTTTTTGCAAAAGCATCAAATCCGCCATTACACTCCAGTTCATCGTCTTTCGACTGTATCATGGATTATCCGCTTCTAATCTGCCTCGAAACCGAAAGTTTTGATGATTTCATCCAAACTTCGAGATCGTCTCTAAAGCGTTTGCGATCGTTCACTATATTTCCTGCCTAGGTCGTCGCAAAATTGTCACAATGGAAAATAATGGATAGATATTAACTGTTTTTCTCCACGGTAATAACGCTGTAAATAAACACGATCCTTGACGTGTACCGAGAAAAAAAATGTCGCGACAAAAAAGAAGACAATGATCTAATATATCATACACCGAGACAACACAGTGGTGCAACCTCGATTAAAATTCTATTTTGAACGAACGACAAAAAACGCTCGTAAATGATCGACCATGTTTTAATATTTCGACACGGAATAAAAATTTAGTATCTTATAAAAAATATGTTTTGAATGTAAAATCGTGGGTCACACTGTTCAAGCAGCGAGTCAAGAAATATTTGTTACGTAACATCGAGGTTAAATATTAAACCACCCGCTTCCGTGATACTCCAATTCCAATTACTCTTCCAAATTAAATTCTTCTTAAAACAATCATCGTCCCATCCCAGTTACTCTTCCAACTTAAATCCTTCTCAAAACCATCATTATCCCATTCCACCCGCCCTCAACCATCCATCCCCCCGAGCATCAAACCTATCGTCACCCAACGNGAGTTAATGATACTGACACGGAGATCAGTATACATTATTCATTATTTTTTTTTGAGTTCATAAAACACGCAGTTCGAAAAGTCACGTTAAAGAACAATGACACACGTGTCTACGAATAAAGTGTGCCTTGATTTTTCTCACTTTACGTATGTATGGTGTGAATTAATTAATTTTATAGTTTTTTTTAACTTTAATTTTCAACAAAATGGAAGTTATTTCTAACATAAACCATTCACTGATTCAGCACCTTTTTGCAAAAGCATCAAATCCGCCATTACACTCCAGTTCATCGTCTTTCGACTGTATCATGGATTATCCGCTTCTAATCTGCCTCGAAACCGAAAGTTTTGATGATTTCATCCAAACTTCGAGATCGTCTCTAAAGCGTTTGCGATCGTTCACTATATTTCCTGCCTAGGTCGTCGCAAAATTGTCACAATGGAAAATAATGGATAGATATTAACTGTTTTTCTCCACGGTAATAACGCTGTAAATAAACACGATCCTTGACGTGTACCGAGAAAAAAAATGTCGCGACAAAAAAGAAGACAATGATCTAATATATCATACACCGAGACAACACAGTGGTGCAACCTCGATTAAAATTCTATTTTGAACGAACGACAAAAAACGCTCGTAAATGATCGACCATGTTTTAATATTTCGACACGGAATAAAAATTTAGTATCTTATAAAAAATATGTTTTGAATGTAAAATCGTGGGTCACACTGTTCAAGCAGCGAGTCAAGAAATATTTGTTACGTAACATCGAGGTTAAATATTAAACCACCCGCTTCCGTGACACTCCAATTCCAATTACTCTTCCAAATTAAATTCTTCTTAAAACAATCATCGTCTCATCCCAGTTACTCTTCCAACTTAAATCCTTCTCAAAACCATCATTATCCCATTCCACCCGCCCTCAACCATCCATCCCCCCGAGCATCAAACCTATCGTCACCCAACGCAATTCTCCATTTCCTCTATTCAAGTCAAGCAACCTATCGTCCAGCGGCGGATTATCGGGCATCGGCGCTCCTCGGCTGTTTTATTTGCGAGCTTAAAGAGCGCCGGTACAGACCGAAGGACAAACCATGAGGTCTATATCGTAGTTCCCCCGGTGCGCGACAGGATCAGCGAAGAAGACCGGTCGTCGAAAGCGCAGTAGTAGCCTCGACGAACCCACACCGACGCCGACATCGGGTTCCACCGGACGATCGTTGGTCTCGAAACGCACATGCACACTTGCACGCATCCTGGTGTGCGTCTCTTGCGATCCGGGCGTTAATGAGCAGAGGCGGTCCGCGACGGCATCGCGCATACATTAGGAGCTTGGCGATCACGGTAGCTCTCGATCGGATCGAGCCAGCGGCGTCCACTAGGGGAGGAAGATCGGCTTCCGTTCGCCGATCGTAGCGCCGCCACTGTCGTACGCGGTCCAGTCGTTCCGATCGGAGCGACCAGAACGGCGACGTGCACAGGCTATATAGAGAAAGAGAGCCCGGAGCCGGATGAGAGTGGCTACCGGTGGCATCCGCAACGGCAGAAGCAGCGGGAGCAGCAATAGCGGCGGCACCAGCCGCCGGGAATGGGAATGAGAAGCTCAAGCGGCGCTTTCAATTATTCCCTTCGAACAATCCCGCCGCTTGTTTCCTTCGGCGATTACATCTCCGAGTATTTATTCGCTGCCTCCCGTTCCCGGCGTCCCACACCTCTTTTCCTCTTCCATCGTTCCCTCGCTATCTATCCACTCTCGCTCATCCCCTTTCTGCGCTACTGCCGCGGCTCCACTTGCCGGGCTGCTGCCGTTTCTTCTTCTTCTTCGGCTCTTGCCTACTGTTCCCGCTGACGCTGCTGTTCCCTACTCGTTCAGGAGTCACTGATCCTTCCGCTCGGCCCACGGAATACTGGCTCGGTTGCCATCTATCTAATCGGTACCGAGCCACTCCGGGGCTCGTATGGGAAACCGCGGCCTGTCCTGTCGCGAACGCGCGACGGCCTGTTCCGCGCGGAACGAGCCGGTGAATCGATTCCACTGCCGACGACTTATTGCTCCCTTTCTAATTGTGTGCTGGATAGGTTGGGGTTTTGAGAAAAGGAAGTTTCGTGTTTTATTGGAAGGAAACGTAGCTCTGACCGAGCAAACCTGGAATTTATAGGAGTTTGGTCTTTTGGGAATTCTTTGAAATCCTCGTTTGTCCTCGTTGATACCGAAAGATTCATTCCTCGGCGAATCTTCGCGTTCTACTTTGATTCTTCTTATAAAAATAAGGTCAAGAACAGGTCTTAGACCATCTGCACAGCGAACTCCGTTACTTTTCGCTCGATTATTCCCTGCATTCCAAAGATATGCATCTCTCTCCAAGATTAATCATTTTTTAGAATTCGAAATTCAACTCGTCAGCCTCGCAAACCATCAAGAATAAATTATCCACCGTTGCACCGTTCAGGCCGATCTCTCTAAAATACCACCAAAATCGACTCGACCGAGGCCTGGCTTGTTTTTCGAGGCCGGTATTATTCAAGTACTCAGAATTTTAATACCGCCCAATTTATCCCGGGGTCCGATGATTTATTTTTGTTGCTGTTGGACGGGGGCGAAGCAGTTCGATAGCTCGATCGCGGTCGGTAATCTCGCTAGCAAATAATCAGTCTTATTTATGTAGTCGGCCGTACAATTTATGGGGTCGTTACGCGAGATTTACGAGATTCGGTAACAATATGCAGCGAGTATTAATTGCTCCGGCTCGCGGTGGCTAACGCGCCGCAGAAACGGCTTAACGAAGTATGCACGCGGTTTGATATTGCGCGTGCAACGAATTGATGTTCCATTAAACGGCCAGCAATAAAGCAGCCCGAAAGAAGAATACCCCCGCGTCCCGTTCACTTTCAATGCAATCGTTATTCTTTACGCGATTCATTAACGAATTGCCCCATGTGTTCTTGCCCTCCCCCCTTTCCGTTCTCCACCCTTGTTTCTTTTCTCGTGCTCGTTCCTCGATCACTCTCCAACGGCGGCACCCGGATCGCGAGATCCGAACGATCGATAAGGCGCACGCGAATTATTAAAAGTTAATTGTGGTCTTAATTAACAACCGGGGGAGGCTGACGAATTTCTTGGAACCAAAGCTATTGTTTTCTGAGGATTGAAAAATGTTTTACGAAGGGTAGGTGGGGTTGAGTGGAAGGTGATTGGTTTCTCAAGGGAGATTTTTTAGGATGCCTTATTAGTACTTTATGTTATATTTTGTTTTGTACTGTGTGTTGCTGGAAAGATGACGGGTGGAAGGAATGCGGGTTTAATTGCTTTTTTTAACACAATTATAAGGACACACGTATTTTTGTTATTCGAAGACAAAATCGTATCTAAGTGTCACAGATGAGAATCAAACGAGAACAGGCGGAGCAGTCTTTTTGTTTGTCATTTTTCCAGCAACGTACTCTACTAATTAAATTTTTTATATTTTATGCTGTTAAATTATTCGTGTTGTAAACGAATTTTTGCAGAATTTGTAGTTACTACCAAACTTCATAATTGAGCGGTCGTTCGTAACAAATATATTTTAATCGTCCAGTTGCTTGAGAATAATTACATTTTTACGAAACATGTATCGAAAGGAAAGCAACCTATTACCTCGTACTTCCTATCTAAAAATCTTTAAAAAATCCTTAAAAGCAAGAAACACGAATTATTCGGTTCGAAAACTAATTTTTAACACACCTCGGAGGCAGCTGATCAAACAGCAGAATGAAAAATAACCAAAGTCCCTCGAGAAAGAAACATATTTTCTTCTCTCGAAACACCCATGCAGTTTCATATTGCGTCTACTCGAAAAGTTAGAAACGCGAGACAGAAGGAAAAAAAAAAA
>SMSQ01008331.1:17816-34949 GCA_019453375.1 Ctenoplectra terminalis
GTCGCATGTGTCATTGAATATTGCACGAAGCATATTACTTTTCCCTATTTTATAAAAGTTTGTGCTGCGTTGCGTCGCATGTGTCATCGAATATTGCACAAAGAATGTTACTGTTCCAAATTTTATAAAAATCTATGCTGCACTGGGTCGTCTGTGTCATCGAATATTGCACAAAGCATGTTACTTTTCCAAATTTTATAAAAATCTATGCTGCGTTGGGTCGCCTATGTCATCGAATATTGCACAGAACGTATAACTTTTCCATATTTTATAAAAGTTTGCGCTGTGCTACGTTAGCTATGTCATCGAATATTGTACAGAGCATGTTAATTTTCCATATTTTATAAAAATCTACGCTGCGTTGGGTCGTCATGTCATCGAATACTGCACAGAGCATGTTACTTTTCCATATTTTATAAAAATCTATGCTGCGTTGGGTCGCCTATGTCATCGAATATTGCACAGAACGTATAACTTTTCCATATTTTATAAAAATCTACGCTGCGTTGGGTCGCCTATATCATCGAATATTGCGAAAAACATATAACTTTTCCATATTTGATAAAATTCTACGCTGCGCTGCGTCATTCTACGTCATTCTGCGTTCAACGCGCGCCCAGGTTAATTAGGATCGAGTGAAAAAAAATCTCTGTCCTTTGGCCCACAGCGACAGCGTCGATGCACCGGATGTCAAGTACCCACGAAAGAGACTCGCGGTGTACTTATTGTGCCACCGGCGAGACTAAAGCGCGTTTCACGCCGGCAAAGATGGACCACTGCGTCGCGCGTCGTGCACGCGCGCCCCGTACATCACGAACATCGATGCGTCGCATCGTTGCACCTCTAAATTTACAGCGTTACATTGTGTCGTGTTTGCCTTCTAGGCGATACTCGAACGTTTTGTGTTTTGTATTGTTTTCTGGCGTCATTTGGTACACGTGACAGGTCGCGTCTGAAGCTAGGCTGCCATGGTGCGTTTTGCTCATGGAGTAGCTAGACCATGAAGTGGTATTATTCATGGGTTACAGTTTCGAAAGCTTAATTTTGATTGACTTTATATACCGTTGCTGGAAATAGGTGTTGGAAGCAATGATCTTTCCTAAATAGATTCTTCTTGTCGTAGGTAATAGTGTATTTGTTCGTAATGTCATGTTACGATATAGAAAGACGACGATATGGAAATCTTTTGCATTTAAAAAATATATTTATGTAATTTTGCACCATTGATAGTTTTTCGAACATTCGATATTATAATTAGCGAAAAATTATTGCTTCTTATCAAACTTGTAGCGGGAACAAATTTTTAACTGCTCTTTTCTTTAGATATTGTAAAAAGTTGAGATCGAGAATGTTATATTATTAATAATATTCTGTAGCGCAAAAAGTGTAAAACTCGTATCGTATTGAAATTTTCGAAGATACAATTACTTTCGTTAATTGTAAAACAGCTTTAAGCTCGGTTTCTTTGATTTATCATCTATCGTAATAACGCATACATTTTTTTTCTATTTTATAATTTAAAATAACCTCCAATATACTATATATATTGTACTAGTCTATACGTCTAACCTAAAACCATACATTATTAATAGACACCCTTATTATCCGAAAATCCCCCTCTATTAATTCGGACAACATCGCGGTAGCACGATAAAGGATTAACGAGAATTCAGTCTCCCGTGATATTCAACCCGTGACCCCATAATAATCCCGCTCGACCCCTACCTTAAAAAGTCATATCTCATTTAAATATTATTACCCACATATTATTAAAGAAGTATATTTCATGAAAACAGATCGATATGTCGCGATCCTGTTTTATTTTACAGTACCTTCTCGAAAGAAAGTCACACGAGGAGGCAGAGCTCGTCTGAACGAATTTCATTGACTTGTAAATTTTAATTAGCCCAGGCTTGATCGATATCTTGAGTTGATAAAAACTGTGGGAGTTCATCGAGGACGCTGCTGAGCGTCGAAGTCTCGATTTATACATCGAGGCGAGCGCATCGCTAGTCGTTTTCACGCATCGTGCGCCGCGTGCTTTAAAACACCGCGACCGAAGTCATTAATAATGAAAGCGTATTTGTATACATAGTTAATAACTCAGGCCACGGCGATCATACATCACTGCGTCTCGGCTGCTTTATTTGCTCGATCCTCGATACCATGGTTGGCTTATGATATCCGTACTTCCTTAACTCTCATCCGTTCTTCATTTTTCCAACTCAATTTGTACCTTGGCGCTAGGTCGACGCGACGGTAAAAAATCAATATAATTGAGAGATGAATAATTAACACTGCAACTACCAAAGTGGTCAAAATGACTGATTCCTAATTTCTCATCAAAATTTTATGAATTTATACTTTTTTATACTGTGACGTATTTTAGAGGATTTTTTTATAATTTTCTGTCAACAATATGGATTAAGGTTTATTTTCCATGGATTATGTATTTTTTTGAGGTATCTACAATTTTGATTTCATTGGTAGAAATAAGTAGTTCTAGTATTAAATTTCCAAGTTTCTTTATTGAAAATAAAAAAATAATTAAATTTCTATATAGGTAGTCGTAAGACTCTTCGCGTTGTTCACAGATAAAACGCAAGAAATACTGCTTTCTTATATTTATAAAAAATTAGTCAAATTGATTTACGGAAGCGTCAGTTTGAGGGATTTCAAATTTCATGCTTGAACGTAACAGATTTGAAAAATGCACACCTAAAATGGATTTTAATGCAAAAAATGTGCTAAATAAATCTTTATTAATAAATAGCTGTGGATTTCAAGTAAAATGAACTAATATTATTCCAGAAAAACTTCATTTTAATGTACCCGTTAAAATGATCTATTTGCTGCTTGTAAACCTAGTGTCGAGTGGCGTAACGTATTGGTAAAAAATTTGCTCAAGTGATACTCATTTTTTAACTGGCTTTTGGTTGTTCATAGGACTCGCTAAACTAGGTATTTCGATACTCTCTTAGGAGCAAAAGTGTTTGATAGTTTACAGATATTAAGAATTAAAGTTGACAAATCGTTTACAGAAGAAAGATCTCGGTATAGCGCTAAAGAAATCATAAACAGGTAAACCAAAATAGTAAATAAATAAACAAATCAAAGCGTGAATAAATAAAACCGAAAATGTAAACAAACAAAGAAAAATGCAAATAAGCAACCCGAGAATTCTAAATAAACGATCGAAAATGTGTATAAACAATTCTGGAATATGAACAAACAAACGAAAATATAAATTAACGACCTGAATTTATCACCATTGGAAATTGTAAACATTTATACTATCTATAAGAACATGTATTAAACCCTATTTTCAAATTTATCATTATCAATTTTTTTTTTTTTTAATACAGTCTTATAAATACCGAACAAAAGTAATATCGAAGTATGTTTAAACATCATTCCTATTGTCTTCGTAAATATTCCTATTGCCTTCGGAAACATTTTTCGATTCGTATCAATCTAAAATTCTCCACTAATTATTTTACAAATTCGAAATTAAGCTCGACGTATTTCCAACAATTTTCTATATTTTCACAGATTTCACATTCGAAACCTTTTTATTGTAACACAATTCTAAATTCTTTTCCCCTTTTTATCAATTCGACATTAACCTGCACCTATTTATAACAATCTCCCATATTTTCACAGATTTCACATTCGAAACCTTTTTATTGTAACACAATTCTAAATTCCTTTCCTTTTCTTATAAATTCAATATTAATTTGTATATATCTATAACAATCTCCTATATTCTCACATATTTCACACTCAAAACCTTTTCATCGTAACGCAACTCCAANATCGAAGTATGTTTAAACATCATTCCTATTGTCTTCGTAAATATTCCTATTGCCTTCGGAAACATTTTTCGATTCGTATCAATCTAAAATTCTCCACTAATTATTTTACAAATTCGAAATTAAGCTCGACGTATTTCCAACAATTTTCTATATTTTCACAGATTTCACATTCGAAACCTTTTTATTGTAACACAATTCTAAATTCCTTTCCTTTTCTTATAAATTCAATATTAATTTGTATATATCTATAACAATCTCCTATATTCTCACATATTTCACACTCAAAACCTTTTCATCGTAACGCAACTCCAAATTCCTTTCTTCTTTCTCAATTATTTCTCAGAGCACGTAAATTCCCAACTTTATTACCAACATTATCCCCCGTACAAAAATCTAAAAAACAACTCAACGAGCTAACAAGCACACTATCCTAATATAAAAACCCAACATCCAGTTCAGGTGTGTCGCATAAAAATATCTGATCCCTGAAAAAGTATCGAAATCGTATCGTTGACACAAGCGCCTGTACCGTTATCGATCTTCAGCCCGTTCGAAGCGGCGCGTAAACACCGTTAAGCGTTTCGATCGCGCGTCAATTTTCCAATTACGCACGCACGCGTTCCACATCGCTTATATCGAACAACGGTATACCAAGCAGCAATGAGGAAACGTGTCCGCGTCTCTCGAGCGCCGACTATTACACCGGCCACGCATCTCCGGCTAATGATTTCCGTCAGCGAAGGTATCCTCGCGAACGATCGGATGAAAGTCCTCGCTTGGCGTGCGCGGCGCTAGCCGGAAAAACTTCGAGACGACGCGATATCATGTTCCAGCGACGAGTGTCGAGACTAGGAAGGAAAAGGCCGATTGGCATCGCTCGACTGATAGGATATTCGATCTCGCTACCTTTTCTCCGCCGGATGATTGCTGTTTAATCAATTAAGGTAGCTGCCACGTCGATTGGTACTTTCACTCGAAGGTTAGACGTGGTAGCGCTTGTACTTGTGCGCGATCGTTGGCGAGCGTGTTCCGTGAATCAGAAGGTCGGTTTCGTAAAAATTGAAGTTGTAAGGAGATGTGCAGTTTCTTTTTTTTTTTTTTTTTTTTTTTTTTTTTTTTCAACGCTTCGCTGACTTTGTTGTTATCTTTTCTTATGTATTTTAATTAATTCTACCGTGGAGTATATTTTTAACCCTTAGCGCTCCTTTGTCTCCGCTACGGAGACATTCTGTTTTCAGCACGATTACGCTCAATTTCCAAAGATATCACACCATGATGATTTACAAAATTAAAAATTTATGTTTCGCTTACAAGAGGAAAAAGGATATTTGTAAAATAAATAAAAACAAGTACTTTCACAAGCAATAGTAATTTTTTCCGTTCAAAACAAAATTTCTTTTCTTCGATGATAAGAATCGCACGGAGTGCAAAGGGTTAATATTTTTAATATTTTTAATATTTTTCCACTTTCTTGCTTTGTTCGACACTAGAACTACCAAAGCGGTAAAAATAACCAATTCATAATTGCTTATAAAAATTTTGTGAATTTTCATAGATTTTCTATAAGAAATATAAATAGAAGATTATCTTCTTTTTCGTGTACCGTCCATTTCGATTTCTTCGATACGAATAAGTATTTTTATTAATCTTAAGCGCGAAATTTGAAATCCGTCAAATTGACGGGTTCCGTAAATCTCGTGTTAAAATAGAAAGAATTAAAATAGCGGTGAATTTAATTCCACGAATAATAATTACTGTAAGATAAAGAATCTCGAGTATCGGTGCGAAAGTGTGAGATTTAGCGACCGTTCCTTGCGAACGTCCACTCTAACGAGCAATCGTCGAATCCAACGACACGACACGCGAATCGTTAACCCAGCCACCGGATGCGCTCCGTTAACTCGCGCGCCAGCAAGTACAATCGACGTTTCCGCGCTTCTAATGCCGATCCCGCTGTCGCTCAATTAGCGACGTTCCACAGCCAACCTGGCAACAAATCACGCCGATTCGTTCAACCGGCGCGATTCTCCGATTCTATTAATTCAACCCTGTCCAAGGAAACGTGTAACAGCTTCAACGATATTTATACGCGATAACGTTGGACGACTGGTAGTTTGTAAACGTCGAGGAACACGCGACGACCGGTGTCATGTAATGAAGACTGCGAGTTGACTCGGGGAAGATCGACGATCGAACGTGTGTACATACCAAGTTGCATCGAAATATTCAATGGGGTTAAGAAAAAAAATATATCCGTGTTTAATGGACAACAAAACTGGTTTATCGCGAGTAAAAAGTCTCGGTACTCCTCTGTCCGATCGATACAAAAAATTATCAAGGACTTTAAGCGCAGTCGGATAAGCGTCGAATTAGCATGAATCCCTGGTCACATTGGAATTACTGGCAATGAACCAGCGGGAATCATAAATCACGGTATTGTGTTCTGATCAAATTCCTTTCAGAGTACTTTTTATTGTGAAGAACAACTGGAAATCTCGAGATACTAAACTTATACCACACGTGTAAAAATATATAATTAAGTTCGCTTCGAAATCGCTTCTCTTTCAGCGGTAAAATAAAAATTTCCACGCAGCTTAAAAAAAGAATTATAGAATCACGCTCAACCCATAGTATTAATTTTTACTTTTTTAATAATCACCCAGACACCACATCTACCGATCATTGGACCGATCATCAAGCTCGTACGTATCGGAAACACAACTGTGTCAAACCTTCGGCACGTACCATCCCACGTGGGGTTTCTTTGTGGCGGCAATTAATAGTAGATTACCGGCTCGTAGGTGGCACAAGAAGGGCAAACGAGATGCGCCTGGCGAAATCGCTGATCTAACCTGAAACGCGACGAAAAGGGACAGAGGATTGATGTGGATAAAGACGAAGAGTGTGACGGAGAGTTAGGGAAAGGTCGAAAAGGGGGTTGCCAAAGGGGCATGGGAGCGTCGCACAGGGGCAAAGCGAAGGCAGAAGAGGGGGTGAGATTACACACTCCGCCTCGGGGATTACCGCACTCTGATTCTCCGATAAGAATGTCAAAATAAGCTGCATCTCGCTACGCCACGTGTAATCCCCCGTGTTCCTGTTCCGCCCTCTCTTTGTCGCTCACGAGCCGCGTAATTACATTGTGCGACGATTTTGACGATCGGTCGTCTGATCCGTCGAAACGATCATCGGGACGTCCTGACGACGTCGTTCCTCTCCGGCGATCACGATGACTCGAGTTCTTTCTTCCTCGATTGAGAGCCGAGCGTGCGTGTTGTAGAGGGAAAGGGATTAAAGCGGCGGTACCGGCGCGTAAATTACGTTTAACGCGGCTTCTGTCGTGCAAATAAGTCGGGACTTTGACCTTGCGTTACGCGCACAGAATTCGAAATGGCCTTTGAGTGGGTTTTTGACGTTATTGAGGATGATCGCGAGGAGTGGACGAGGAAAGAGCGTCGCGTTTATGGAGCGACGAGGAAATTGTCGATTGGCGAGTGGATCTTCTGTCGAAGGGTGCGCGTATGTCTTGGGTGGTTGACAAGAGGCTTACGGAAGGGTTGGAGGTTGATTATTCAAGACAGAACATTTTTGCAGGAGTGAACGGTTATAAGAATTCTCGTGAATTAATTTTTTTTTTTTTTTTCTGGTGGAAAGAAAACGAACGACAGTTCATTTCTCCTTTCTTTTTAATTTATAATTAGTTTCTATCAGATGTAGGTGGTTCAGTCATATTATCACATTAATAATATTTATTGAACTATTTGAATGTTTGTGAGTTGGTACTTTTGAAATATAGATTTATCATTAACGTCGACAATACAACGATGCAAAGCATACTAGGCGAACGTCTCATTTTTTACTTTCCTGTATCAAAGAATCCAGGAACTCTTAGAAAATATAAATAGTGTGCATATGAAGAAAATTTTATTGAAACAAAATGCGAAACAAAGAAGCTTCGTTTCCCTTATCTTTCTAACTACTCACAAAACGATACGTTCCAACATCTGTTACAAAATCTTCCTCCAACAGTTGTCTAGTTTCCACATGACAATCTACACGACCACAAAAGACCTTACTTTCATACTCTGACAACTCAATCGCCGTTCCAATTGCAATTCGCGGATCGTCTCATCTCCAACGATGATCATCACCCCACCCCCGAATCGGCCTCTTCTCGTAGAAACCGTTGCATTAATCCAGCCCAAAGTCGCGGCCTGGACAAACCGCAATGAATACTTATAATAAGAGGACATGTGCATATAATACCCCCACGTGTGTACGCCGATCTTCGCCCCAAATCGCTCGAGGGTTTTACGAGGAAACGATACAATGCTTAGAGAATGGCGATTATTCAGCTTGGGGTGGATTATGGGACGCTTATTGAGGCTAGCTGCTGTCCCCAGCGTATCCAGCGCTCAGAGTCGATACGTAGACAGAGAGAGAGGCAGGACGATGTTGACATTAGCAGATCTGCTCGCGGATTAAAGCTTTGTGTCGCACAAAGCGTCGTCACAATGGCTGGCCCGTTGGGTGCGCGACCTTGTGTAGCCCCAACACCCCGTCGCCACGTAATAACTCTGTCGATTTCCTATTAAGGATTCAGGCGCACTCGACGACCAGATAGCTATCAGTCCCTGTTCCATCAACCTATGTCACGACTCGCGTTCCTGTCATAGGATACTAATTCGTAACGAATTGTACAAGATACAGATACCAATGTCCCCGTTTAACATTGAATCCACATATTAATATAACAGTGTTTACACAGATATAAATAAGGACACGACGGTCAGTTCGGTTAAAGCGAGTCGTATTTCAGTTATAAACTCGGTTCGTGTCTGTACAATCGCGTAATGGAAATAAAGTCCAGAAAGACGGATCCTCGAGCATTATTACCCCATATGAGGTAAAAATAAACACGAATTATTACATTATTATTATTCTTACCAAAGCAATCCCAATTTCACCTTCTCGTCAAACACAATACGCATGAAATCCAAGTCAAATCCAACCCCGAACATCAAACAGTCCTTCCCCCAACTACATTGTGCCCGCGTTGGACAACGTAAGACAAACTGCTACAAGATCCAGTATCCCAATACCAACATCCACCAATCCCCCCGGTACTAATTGCTTCCCTTCCATCAACCGTCGCTGAAAGCGTCCATCCGGGTCATCGACATTATCCGAAAGTACCCGGCAAGGGGCAGTCATAAGTTTCCACCCCGTCGTTTCCCCAACGTCGCGTAAGACGGTGCAGCGGTCTTTTACAGCGCAACCATGGCGTATCACGACCACTGCTCTTCTCTATACGACGCCACTAATACCGGTCCGCGTATCCGCGATGGCCGTTTCCTCTGTATTTTTAGTGTTCTCCGAAATGAAGTTGCGAAAAGTGAGGCGGTCTAACGTCGCCGATGATGCCGCCGCTGCCAGCGGACCCGCCACGTAATATCTCCGTAAGCTCCGTCTTTTATGACAGGACTAGAGCGCCTCTCAAGGATATTGGTAATCTTCGGGCTGGCTGTAATATTGGCGGCGCAGTGATCTCTCGCCCCGAACACCTCCGCCACCCTCTGTCTCCTCTGTCTCCTCTGTCCTCGTCCTCGACGTCGTCGTCGTCGTCGTCGTTGCTCGCCACCCCGTCTGCTCACGAACCCAAGTCCGTTACCCTCTCTCCCGCTGCCACCCAAGAACCACCCACCCCCGGGCGCTCCTACGCTCGCGCCTCTGCCACCCTCTCGCATCAGCCCCCTCCCCCCGCCCCTGCCCCTCGTACAGGCGAGCGTATTGACGCGGCTTTGCAGCCACATTCCGGGCTAAGGACATGGAACGCGGATGTACGTGGCCCGGCAAGACCCGACTTCCCTTGGATCTTCGATCTCTTGTCACGCTCGTCGAGCTTTTCTTGATCGGATTCGGTCGATGTTGCTTCCTTTCTTCGAAATCTTGCAACTTGTGGACTCTTTTGTCGTTTGTTAGGAACTTTGTACGTATACGTTATTATTTGACGACACTGTGGCTCGTGCGTCGTGGTCGGAGAGACAGGACGAGGAAAAGGAAAGGGAAGGGCGTTTCGTCCGGGGCCAGCTAGTGGACTCGTCGGTAAGGCATCCTAGCAGGCCCGTGCCTTAGACGCGGGGATAATAAAGTTAGGAGAGGGTTCGATATACGTACGAATGGTACGGTTTCCGAGGACTCGCGGGAAAGTCGGTGTTGGTGGAATTCTTCTGGCGGCGGGGTGTAGGAAGGTCGCCGCGACACTGAAACTACCAAAGCGGTCGAACTTTGCATGGAAATTCTAGAACTTTACAGTGGTGAATTTTGGAGGACTTTCTGTGATTTTCGGTAAAATATATACTGTCCGCGTCACACAAGAAGTCGCGTGAATAGAATGCGGGTGTAATTGGTCAGAGCGGAAAGGACATGCTCCGAGTCACACGCGTTTGTTGGTTTTCGCGTGCTGTTTGCCGAAACGGTCGCAACGTAGACTAATCGCGAATTTAGAATTTCCATGCAAAATTTGACCGCTTTGGTCGTTTTAATATTGTGGTGACCCACTTACACCCCGTAACCAGAAGAATTCCAACACCGACTTTCCCGCAAGTCCTTGGAAATCATACTATTCGTACGTATACCGATCCTTCCTGGGTGATTTTTTGTGCGAGGCGGACAGTATGCGTTTATTTTACATTATGTATACTTTAGTCGCTATTAACACTAGCTTTAGTGTTAATGACGTATGTTACCGTCGGTGTTATATTATCGCATAAGGCAGATAAAAATTAAAAAAATTGTATGAAACGATAAAAATGATGAAACGATGTTAGATTACTAATGACTAATAATCGTGGATGAAAGGTTTAGTTGAATAAAGTTGAAATATATGTCCGGACCAACCTTGATCGAGAGATAAAGTTCTTAACAGAAGGTTTTTGTTAATTACCTTGTCCAGACATTCGAAGCACGTGTACTTCAGCTACTAACCGCTTTTATGACCGTGTTACATTCCTTCCAGCGAGTATAAGTGTGATTGGCGAACTTGGGTTATGGAGGGTGGACGAGTAGGTTTCAGATTAGGAATTTTGCGCGGTTTGATATTTATGGTTTCGGGTCTGGGTGGAGATTTGTGAACGAGCGGTTATAAAAGATTAATTACTTTGCAGGTATTATGAGACACGCGTTGTATATTTATTAAGTTCTCATTTTTATTTATTTTTGGTCACGCAAGAATTTTTTTTTCAATTAAAAGTCAACATCCAAATTATAAGCCAAGTCTTTGAATACCTTCGAATCGTAAAATGGAATGAAACGAAAGTCTTTCTCGAGAAAAATAATAATTCAAAAAATATCACCAATCACGACAGTACCCTTGCACAACGTAGGAAAGAAAAAGCGGTTTTACGTTACGCGTAAAGAACAACAAACTTCTAAAAGTGTCATACATTATGGAGCACCAGGAAAATCCTTTAACGAGCGACAATTTACACGACCGTACTACGTTTTAATCTCTCTCGTAAAACATTGAGCCTCGTTGCCGTGGAATTTTCCCGCCACATTCACCGTCGGTCTTCCGCTCGTATTTGGACGAACACGATTTATTACGCCGACGTATCTCATTTCGACCGGTCGCTGGGAAAGAAAATTCAAAAAATTGAAATCTATATTTTTCTTCGATGACCGAAGCACTTTAACACGATCAGAATTATTTCGTTCGCTTTCTAATTTCAAGTACCACGTAATACCCCGTCCACGCCACTCGGTGTACGCGTCGAGCGCCAGGCAATTCATTTCGACAAGCTTATTGTGGGCAAGAATTATGGGCTGGCTGTAACGAGGCGTCTATCGGTTCGTTATGCGGCTGGCACGCCGCTGAAGATAATTGGATAGTACTCGCCGAAGTGCTCGAGCAACAATGGGACCGGGAATAAGAAGACTTACGCTGGCCGTTCTGCTTTTATTACTGTCCCGAACCTAACCACCTAACCAACAACGACGATCTCGACGTCGCCCGTGTCCCGTGAATGTTTGCGCTCTCTCAATATTAAAACTGAATCGGCCACAGAAGCTGTGAATAGAGGTGTGCGCGACGAAACGTTGGAGAAAAAAGCGAAATGAAGCGTTCAGGAATGTTATTAACAATCTATTCAAAAAAATGACAGAAGGCAAGGAAAAACGGGAGCAAAAGATGCATTGAAATTTTCCACGTATGAAAAACCATAAGCTACCATTCAATCCGCGTCGACCATTCACGATGGTGGCGACTTTTGTCGAAAAAACGCCAACGACCTGTATAAAGAACTCCCTCTTCTCCTCTAGGGGGCGAAAACAAGTTTGCTGAGAATAAAACGTTCACGCGTATTTGCAACGTTTAAGGCGAAACGCGAGGAAGATCTAGTTATTTAAATAGTCTTTGGTTAAAGCATCCACCGCGGCCGTTTATTCGCATTAACACGTCCTCTCCGCGGTCCCGTACTGGTTATAGCGGAGTTACATTATTTAAGTCGCGATTCACCGAACAAGAGGCTTTTTCTTCGACGTCCGCTCGCGGTGGTTCACGAGCGCGCTCGCGCGCACGAACGCCCGTTGCAACCCTTATTTAGCGCGAGACAGGGAGCCGGCGGCCGCTTAATTGCAAAAATTAACGCCGTGCCAGCGCACGGCCAGGGCCGTGCCCGCGGCCGATTGTTGAAAACTAATTAGGGCCGAGATTTTATTACGCGGGAGCATATAATACGCTTTCCGTTTGATAGCCGCGCTTCATAAAGGTCCAACCCGAGAACGGGTGACTCTCGGTTCTTCCACCGATCTCTCGCTCCTCTCTTCCTCCTCTATCTCTCGTCTTCGCCTCTTTTCTGGACTCGTTCCCGGACGTTTTCGTTCTCGCTCTGTTTCTCTCTGTCCCTCCGTTTCGTTCTTTCTCGCGGCCTCTTGTGAACAGGCGACAGTGTGTGAGCCGGTAAGCCGGAGCGTAGCGTGCGCGAGATTAACACGAGAGTAAAATAAAGGCTATTGAATCCCCCATGGGTCTCTGAACAAAAATAGCCTCCAATGAGAAAAGGAACCTTACAGTTTCTTTTCAGCGCTTTCATAAAAATTTCTGAAAACTAATTTTCCTCTTATACGGACGGCACAGCGGGGTGCTCGTGTATATAAGGAAAGGAAGGAACGGCCTTCGCTCGTTCAACCCCCTCTCCCATTTTCCTTCTTCTTCTTCTTCTTCGAATACTGCTGCTGCTTCTTCTTCTGCTTCCCCTCCCATCTAACCGTCAGACCTCTTTGTCCATCGTTCTTTTTTCCTCTCGCTTCTTCGTTCACCCTTTCTCACCACCTCCGTCGACTCTCCTACAACCACCACCCTTCCCACGACAACGTTGCCACCTACCTCTACCCCCACCGTGTCGCCACCTTTCCCTCGAGTTTCATTCCCACTACAGCACTTTTATACGAGGTGCTAATCTTCCAGACAAGCCCCCAGCATCCCCCTTTCCTCTTTCTCTTTCTTTCTCTCTCTCTCTTTCTTTCTCTTTCTCTCTCTTTCTCTCTGTTTCTTTCTCTATCTCACCCCTTTCTACGGTTATCGTTCTCTGTCGTGCTTCAGGTATTGCTGGCTGCCTTACGAGCAACCCCCCGCAACCCCTCGCTTTACCTCGCCCACTCACCCCTCTCTTTCGTAGCCTCTACTAAAGTCACTGTCGGGATTATAATATAATATTGCGCCTGCAAGGGTGAACGCGAGCTCCACGCTGGTCGCGTCCTCCGAGAGCCGGGGGACCAGGCAATCTGTCGGTCGTATCGGATTTGCTAACATTTCCTTTTGTACTTTGTCACTCTCGTTTCCCTTCGCGTCGCAGACGGCGCGAAAGAGGCGTTCCGTGGCGCGTGAAGGTGGAAAATGAGGAGGAACAATGACGCGCGATGCGATTCGTTGATAGCTTGTTACGTTTCTTTTGACGAAGGGATGTTTGAATGGCTTCGTGGATCTGTGCGCATTCGATGGAACGTGTTGTTGGAAATAATTTAGAGGTAGGATTTTGAAGAATGAAGAGATGTTTCTTCCAAGTTTCAAGATATTTTATTCTTTATATCAAATATAATATATATATTTGCTGAATCTAAAATACACTTTCTTTTAAATATCCAATTATATTACCATTAATTTTTATTAACATAAAAACCACTTTTCCCTACGATCACAGTAAAGTGATAAAATATAATTAATACTGGTCTGCATTCCATCAAATTTTAAGCAAAAAAAAAAGAGAAGAAAAACCTAGAAAAAGAACACGTCGACCTAAGAACACCCAAACCCCACCAAACAAGCGACGTTTCACCACCCATAATCTAAATTACACGGGAATTCGTCGGTTCGTTCTGGCTCTAGCAGCGTGACGGCATTTCGACGTTTATTATCGGGGCCGGGTCACATAACTCGTCATTGCTCCGGCTGTCGCGGTCCCGCGGGACGCAGCCGGTTCCGCGCCAGCCACGGGAACAATGTGACCGCCTCTTGAATTATTCCCTTTGATTGCTCGCTTTCGTCTCGGTTCGCTCGACACGACCCACCGTTCCATCCTCTTCTTCATCGTGTCTCGTTTCGACCAGCAGTAAAAGAGTTTCGCCGATACCGCCACCCTCTGGCAGGATCGTAACGCTGCTGCTCGCTGAACTCTGGCTCGAAACGATAGACGGGATGCTGTGACACCGATTACGACCTTGTGTCCTCTTATGAAAAACACAGAGCTCGAGCGCTGTTAACGCTAGAACTGCCCGCGATTAAAGTACACTTATTTGTATCAAAGAAATTGAAATTAACTGTACATGAAAAAATACATAATGAGAGATAAACTTTTATTTATATTTTTTAACAAAAAACCACGTAAAATTCTATAAAATTCATTGTAGTAAATTTATAAAGCCTCTATGAAAAATTAGGAATTGGTCATTTTTACCACTTTGGTAGTTCTAGTGTTAATACGGCTAAGTGGACGCGAATCTCTATCGTGCACGATTCAACCTATATTACACTATCGTCCATAAGTATTTAATCACCTTCAGTTTATTCAAAATATACAAAATATATTTGAAATAAGGCATCTCGATGTAATTTTTATCTCATTTTCTCTTAAACTCATACGAAGATCATGCTTCTATGTCAAGCGTATAAATTTATATTCATTCTACTCGGGGGTATTTACATTATAACTTCGATATAAACTTTTTTGTTTCGATTCCACCAAGTGGTCAGATACTTATGGACGCCAGTGTACGTTTCCTTTTTCCTACCGTTTCTTTTTTTTTCTCATTTCCTCCTCTTTTTTTTCCACCCCCTGCGTAGCACGGCTAGACGGTTGTTGCCACTTGCTTTTGGTACCAGCCCAAGCTTTGACGTCGCGCGCTCTACAAATTTCCTGACGTTCTCGATCGCGTTCCGACCGATTTTTCGAACGGCCAGACGAGAATCTCGTTGAACTCGAGCGTCCTCCGCGGCCCAGGTCCACGTTAACGACTGTAACTGTCTCAAAGGCCGATGTACGCGACAAGGTCCTTGTAACGAATATACTTTCATCGGGAAATTTCGTTCGACCGGCCACTGAAGTGTATCGATACGACTGTATCGTTTATTAATACCTCGCGTCGAGGGTCGACGACATCGATTAAACCCGGCGCACCGTTACTTCCGTGACGAATTCGTGCGGATTCGTTGAAAGTCGCGGTGCTCTATCATACCAAACACAAGAAGACCTTTATTGCCCGACACTGGAGCCATTATGTTACCGTACAAGTGATCCGTCTCTTCGAGACAGCTGGACAATGGCTCGATAACGCTCAGGCGTTTGATCGTGCGACATTTTAAGCCTGTGAGATGAAAAAGGGAGGTATAGGGGGTGAAGGTAAATGCGAGAGGCGCGTTTCATTGATTTCGTAGACTTTTTTGGGGGAAAGTGATACCTTCCTGGTGGACTAAAATAAGTAGAATTGTCGATAATAAAAATGAAAAGTAACGAAAAAGATAAAGTATCCAACTATCTATAATGTAGGTAGATAGATATTTTTTTTTTAATTCGTTCGGTACCAACTGGTAACCTCGATAAATAAGGGTTATGATATATAAACAACGATCCATAATACAAACATAATAATTCGACTCCTATCTTTTTTAAAACTACATCGCAGTTCAAAAATTAGGGATCAATAGACATTTGAGCAGAGATAGATCAATGTTGAGTGTCACGAGAGGAAAAGGTACAAAAATCGCGGGGGCAGTTCGAAACCAGTGGCTCGACAGATAAGCGGCTAATAAATAAAAGAGGAATGAGTAAGCTGGAACCGTGGTCGGTGACTCAGCCTTTCGTAGAGGTTTGTAGCGAGCATTATTCGCGAGTGCTCCTTCCTCGTTTGGTGTTCATTAAGAGGAGACCGCGTGAAATCGGATAGAAAGGGGTCGTTTAGTGGCTGGATGCCGGAAATGTCGCATAACATGAGTCGCGATAAACGTTTCCTGAAAAACACTTAATCATTTTCTCTGTCTCAGCTGCATTAAAATTTTATATTCGTTGCCATTTTTTTCCACATTATGAAGAAACTCAAAAATTGTTTGCAACAAAATCTTCCTTCCAACATTTCCATCAAAACTGTTTCCAGATTTTTATTTTTAATCCTGCCCGATCACTCTTCCCTTGGCCCATATTTTTCTCGTTTATGGAAACATTCCAATCTTCCCTCGTTAAAGAAAGACAACCAAAACTGCATGAAAGCTGCGAGCCATTTAAAACCCATTTCTTATCCAAAAACTCTGCCGGGTCCTTCATTACAGATCTCCCCTTTGATACCCGAGACACCTCTCACAATCAACGCGAAGCTCGTCCAGGCTGAAAAGCTTTCATCCGGGACGCGTCTAATTTCGATATTACGATAGCGATCGGCCTGAATCGGTTCAAGGGCTCTGCTCTGAAAGCATTTACGCGATATTTATTGAACGTTGTGTTGCCATAGGCGTCGTGATGGTCCGTGAATGGGAAACGAAGCCAGCGGCGCGGAGAAAGATAAAGGTGGCGAAGAACAAGAGAGCCAGAGACACGAGATAGAGGGGTGGATCGTGAACGAGCAAGGAAGAGGGCTGCAGAATGCGGAGGGTGGGGAAGGCAAGTGAAAGCACGGCTTTGGCAGAGCACGAATAGGCGAATCAATCATCCTGCGACTCATTAGCCCCGCCGGTGAGCCCACCTCCCTCTCCGACACCCTCTCTGTGCTCTCTGCTTCCTTCACACTGCCTGCTCGGCCTTCTTTTCTTTTTTTTTTTTTTTTTTTTTTTTTT
>SMSQ01008341.1:2001-28847 GCA_019453375.1 Ctenoplectra terminalis
AAAAAAAATCAGGAACTTTCAGCGGTGAAGTCTTCGAATTTTCTTCTGAATTTTAAACGCTAAATTTAACCCTTTGCGAACGAATGTCGTCGCCATTTTAGTTTCATCGACTACTTCTCTCTTTTCTATTTTATTTTCTGATCGTTTAGATATTTATTTTATAATCTCCTTCATTATATTAGGTTGTCCCGAAAGTTTCTTCCGTTGTCTTCACGCAACAGCTTCGTTTGGCAGTATTTATATAAATATTCAGACTTATCTACTAAACGAGAAACGCAGGAAGATGATAAATCAAAATGGATCCTACATAAAATAATAATATATCGTAAAACAAAAATGTTATGCTTCCAATACTTATTAACACTAGAACCACCGACAAATAAAGCATACTTATTTCTACCGAAAAAATCGTAATGAAAGGNCACTAGAACCATCGACAAATAAAGCATACTTATTTCTACCGAAAAAATCGTAATGAAAGGTGTATAAAAAAATACGCAATGGGAGGGAAACAAAGCTTCGTCTACATTTTTAACAGAAAATCACGGAAAATTGCCTCCGAGATGCCATGGTAAATTTATAAAATTGCTTTAAAAAATTACGAATGGGTCATTTTGACCACTTTGGTAGTTCTAGTGTTAATACAACGAACGAAACTTTTGGGACAACTTAACACAATGTATCCTCCACCTGCCGCGAATCGAAGTCGAAAGAGTCCTCGTCCGCAAAGGGTCAGGCGCGTCCACAGCGACGCTCGCTCGCCGATCGCCTCCGTTCGCGAAGGGTTGAACCATTGCCACCCTTTCCTATTTTTCCCAATGAAATACGCAAGCAAAGGAAGCGTCTACGCGAACCAACTTGTGAAACACCTTGCACGAGCGAGCGAAACGGGAGCGTCCTCGATGAGAATGACAAATACAATGAGATTGTAAATCAACTCGACCGTCCATTGAACGTAGAAAGCATCGTTGACACGCGTATGAATCATTATCGGAGCGGGCAGATATATCATCGAATATAACCGTGCGTGAAAAAAGGAAGAAGAAGCGGAAACGGCGGAACAAAGAACCGAAAAATGTCGCCGCGTCTCTGTTCCGACCGAAGAGCCAGCCAAGAAAATTGATTCCATTGGCCGATGAACAAAGGGACGCACCGGCGATGATAATCGTTGCCACAATGGACGAAAACGAGGAAGTCGGAGACCGGCTATAACCTCTGCGTGTGCGTGAAACGGGGACACGCCCAGGAACTTGACAGTTTTCATCGATATTTCCCGTGAAACAGCGTGAAAAAAGCGCGTTTATTAACCGGTAATACGCGTGACGGTCGCTTCCGGGCCGCCATTGTGACGCGGAGAGAAACGGACGTAAGGAAGAGGAAGCTCTGTCGCGAGAATTCGACGAAGGGAGATATTCAGACATGCTCGAGGAAATTGTAGCTTCCTGTGGGAGTTTGTCTGTGATTCTAGGGTAGGATTGTACGCTCGTATTAGCTAGGGATGATTTAATTCGGGTTTCGGGCGATGCAGAAGCGGATGGAAATTTTTTGGCGATTTTCGGGAGTTGAATCTTGCGTTGCTTTGGAAGTACGCGACGTATCGTTTGTTTTAAAGTCTTTATATTGTAGTTGACGTTTGGTGCGGTGTGAATTTTGAACGTTTAACGCTAGAACCACCGAACCAGTTAAAACAACCTACAAAAATTTCTTGTAAAGCGATATAAATAATTTACATAATTTCCTATAAAAATTTTACAAATTTACAGATAATTATCTTAGTTACAGATTTACTTTACAAATAACTGAAATTTCTTTAAATTTAAAGTAACCTAATTTTTGTGGACTTTCCATGATATTTTGTAAAAAATACGCGCAAAGTTACTCTTATTACAAGTATTTTCTAATTTCGTTTGCACAAATGTCTTCTTTAACACTAGAACTACCGGCGATTAAAGCATACTTATTTCTACTGAAAAAATCGTAATATAAAGATATATGAAAAAAAACGCGATGCAAGGTAAACAAAGCTTTGTCTACATTTTTAATAGAAAATCGCGGAAAATTGCTTCTGAGATACCATAATAGTCAATTTACAAAATTTCTTTAAAGAATCATGAATGGCTCATTTTGACCACTTTGGTAGTTCCAGCGTTAACCCTTTGCGGTCGGTGTCCCCGTAGCTGGGACATTTTTCAATCGTCGTAGAAGTCGGTGTCCCCGTAACGGGGACATTTTTAAACAGTCGTAGAAGTCTAATGACCCCGCAGCGGGAACCTTCGAAAATCGCAAAAATGACAAAACACTATCTGTTTAATGTATAATTTGAAAACTTCTCCATGTATATGTACAACGAAGAATTAAATAGTTTTACAATTTCTTTAGGTCTAATTTAATTATTTAATTTAATTGAAAGCATTCTCTCGTCTATTTCATAAATCATTGATGTACTTTCTAAGTCAGACTTTTTTTATGCGGTCCCTATCCACCGCGTAAAAATAATTTTAGGTAGTATATCGTACAAAGTTGTTTATTATAAGTGAGAATTTATAAAATTTTCGAATATTTTTTTGTACCATTTCTTTTATGCGGTCCCTATCCACCGCGCAAAAACAGGTTTTACTGTATTGACTTTAAATCCTGTACGGAAAAGTAATTGCGAAACGATAGATTTGCTCCGACCTAATGGTACCCCCAAAAGCGAAATTTGCCGATCGCAAAGGGTTAATTGTAAGCCGTCCAACTATTCTTCCGACAGAAACACCATCGACGTCAGTTTCCAACGACGTCAAGTTCAGGCCTCTCGTTCAACGAACGTCTTTAACATTCAGACCCCGAGATGTTTGCCTTTTCTTTTCACCGCTCGAGTCTTATTGTCGTTATTGTCGTTAGAGTCATATTGTGCGCGGCAAATAACGGTGAGTCGATCGTCGCGGCATGGTCACGGGGAAATTATTATGGTAAAGATATACGGGATGGGTCGGCGCAGCGTTTTGTGTACGTACTTGGGTACACGCGGTGGGACCGGAAGCGAGATAAATGGGCCTCGCTGTTACATTCACCGGCGAACGAACGTTTCACCGCAGCGAAACACTTTCCAATGTTAGCTGATAGCAAAGACGAAACGGTCCGCTCCGAATCGGCCGTTGTTAACGTTGTATCGGGCGTTCGATCCTGGCATACTAATGGCCTGTAAACATCAACCACCAGATACCGGAAATGAACATTTTAGGATAAAGCGACGTATCTCTGCCACCGGTTTTTTTCCGATTCCACGTCTTTGGGACGGGTGAATTGTATACGGGAGACACTTTGCGGGGGTGTAAATCGTGAACTGGTTTTTTTGGAGGGGGGGGGGATTTCACTTTGAGCTGGTTGGTCCGTGAGATTGTGGTGTGCCGTTGCACGTAGTGGATGGTGGGATACGCGAGCTTGGAATTTAGCTCTCTATAATTGGAATTTCGTTTGCTTGCGAGGAAACAAATTGTAATTGATTTTAAAACTGGGAATTAATAATTTGTTAAGAATTGATTTGAAAACTGGGAATTAATAATTTGTTAAGAATAGATTTGAAAACTGGAAATTAATAATTTGTTAAGAATTGATTTTAAAACAGGGAATTAATAATTTGTTAAGAATTGATTTGAAAACAGGGAATTAATAATTTGTTAAGAATAGATTTGAAAACTGGGGATTAATAATTTGTTAAGAATTGATTTGAAAACTGGCCGCTAATAATTTGTTAGGAATTGATTTCTTAACGCTAAAAATTGTAATCGATTTTGATAACTGGGACCTAATAATTTGTTAAGAATTGATTTCTTAACGCTACAGATTGTTATTGATTTTGAAAACTAGGAGCTAATAATTTGTTAATAATAGATTTCTTAACGCTAAAAATTGTAATTCATTTGAAAACTGGGAACTAATAATTTGTTAATGTCGTTTGATCGTTTTAGTAATTTTTGAGATTAATGCTGGTGCGATAAACAGTGATAAAATAAAGTAGCACATGGCATAATATTTAAAAATTATTGGATACATATGTCACTTCTGAGACACGTGATGCAACAAAGAGTTAACGTTTTTGTGGAATACAATGTTTTAATTTACAGCGTTGGGATTGAAATATTAGGTTCGTGCATATGTAATGACGTTTCTCTGAAATTTAAATTTGACAAACTGTTTCGGAGTGGAAGAATATTAAAAGTACGATTCGGAGAATATTTTTATTCCATAACAGACGGTTTTTATAAATTTGGAATAATAGAAAATTATATAGAATTCATTTTGTTTAAATACATAATGTTTTGAAGAATCTACGCTTAGTTAAAGTTTTATTTAAGAAAACAACATTTCATGTGCACCATTTTAATAAATTAATCGCGAGTATTTATTGAACTGTAAATTATTATATTTATCGAAGCGCGTTACGATTTATTTCTCGAACTTATAAATTATTATGGAATTTACTAACACACCTTCTTGAATGCTAGAAGTTAAATAAGATGATCCAGAGTTTATGAATCAAATACTTCGAAAGATAAGGGCGATATGGAATAATTTAATAAAAATAGAGTTTTCGCGATGAATTAAAATCGTGTGTTTTTTACATAGTACCTTATTTCACTTTGTTTTATCACAGAATAAAAAAAAAAATATAATAATACAGAGTATGAATAATATGTATTATTCAATTCAATAAAAAATTCAGGAAGAGTAACTTTTTGAGCTCAGTTTGCTGTAAATTTAATATTTATAACGTAACAGCTCTATCCTCTGAATCCTTCAATAATAAAACAAATAGTCAAAATACCATAACTCAACGTATGCGGTTGATTCCAGTTTTAATTTTCATTTGAAAAGGAATGATGCAGAAAAATACGAGGCTGAAAATTTGTCAATATTTAAAATTTAATATTTAGAATTTAATATTAATTTAAAACCAAGTTTACTATTTATTTGAAACAAATGTAGCGTAAAAATATTGAAATTTATTCCTTCTTCACAGTTTAGTGACAAAAGAAATATCTTTCAATCGGTGGAATTAATAATTTAACGCGATCCCACATCAAACAGGCGAATTCTGTGGAAATTAAACCGACTTTAAAAAGCGGTGGAATCCTTTTCACCGATCGAAATAATTCAATCGGCCCGATTCGATAACGTTGGCGAACTATGTATTTCTACGATTCGCCGTTAATTAATTATTAACATATGTTCCGTGGTGTGCGTAAATAATTCCGTGGAATTGTAAAAACAAACGTTTCGTGGGAACGATTTAAATGTTATTCGATATGCATAATTTCGTATTCAATCGCATGCACATTGTTCTGCCTTCTCATGAGTTTTAATCGGTTCATCGAATGAAAAATTGATCGTCTTAGGTGCATTGAGCTGATTCCTTGACAAAATTTAGTTCACGAACGTATATTTATTTTTGTCGGGGAAATATTGAATAGTTTTTTTAAGAAAATTTGAATTTGTATATTAAAAATATCAGAAGTGTAATTGTAATGAAGATTGAAATGTTTTTTAGAAAGAAAAATTTATTTTCACACTTATTGTAATTTAAAGTTTGGTTATAGAGAATAATAATATTAAATTCTATTTTTTCTTAAATTATAGAAAATAACAATATTAAATTCTCTTATTTCTTTTTAAATTATAGAGAATAATAATATTAAATTCTCTTATTTCTTCTTAAACTATAGAGAATAATAATATTAAATTCTTTTATTTCTTCTTAAATTATAGAAAATAATAATATTAAATTCTTTGATTTGTTTTTAAACTATAGAGAATAATAATATTAAATTCTTTTACATCTTTTTAAATTATAAAAAATAACAATATTAAATTCTCTTATTTCTTTTTAAATTATAAAAAATAATAATATTAAATTCTTTTATTTGTTTTTAAACTATAGAGAATAATAATATTAAATTCATCAATATCTAAACAAACATACTATTAAACCGCCGAATGCAATTCTAAAATTACACAAGCCCATAAACGCCTTAATTTACGTTGCGTTTTTAATAAACTGCTAAAAAGCAAATATATCTTTCTCTTTCGTTATTAATTTCCCAATAAACAACCAACCGTAAACATTTATAATTTCTTCTCCTCTCTTTCCAAAATAACACTAAGTCCCAACAACAGTCCCGTCAAACCTAAAAATATATCACGAGTACAAAGGGTTAGGTTCTAGTTAGGTTCATTAAATACTTTATCAAATACAGTCTATTCAACAATATAAATAGCTTAACATTCATTAAATAATACAAACCTCAAAAAAAAAGTTCAACAGAAACCTAGCTTATTTTTTATCTCATCAATTCAATCTCTCCTGCAATCGTTTTTACATGAAGGGTGGAAAAAAGTAGCGAGCACAGCGAAGAAGTAGCGAAAGAAAGAGAGGCGGAAAGAGAGAAAGGCGGAGCAGGTACAGCGCGCCACGTGCGCCGAGATTGGCACGTTCCTAACCTACCCCATTCGTTAACCTGACCCGTGTCGCGATTCCTCCGCAGGTCGATTCCCATCGAGCGCGGATTAACCTACATACGCTCGGGCATTTCTGCGGGGACGACGCGTAGGTGCTCGTCGATACAAAATTAACCAACCCTCACCCTTCCGGTGCAACGAACGCTTCCAGTCGATACGCAACCCCTCTTTCCCTATTCGCATCGCCTCGTTTTTCCATTCTCGTCTTCTCTCGCGGCTCTCTCCCTTTTGTCAAACGAAACAAATAGTAACTTTGCCTGCGAACAATTTATTAACATAAATTGAACCTTTGAATTTCATCGATTGTCACTGATAATCAGACTGGATGGATTTTTCGTGCATTTATGGAAGATTTGAAGGCATAAAAATACGCGGAATGCATATGTGAATTTTGTGGAAGATTTGAAGGCACAAAAATACGCGGAATGTGAGACGGTCCATATGAATTTTGGTATTTGTTGATTGAAAAAAGAAATAAGTATTTTAATACGTGGTATCAATGCGAAGTGCGATTTATATGTATTTTAACTTTGTTGCGAAGTATGATTTATATGTATTTTAACTTTAATGCGAAGCGTGATTTATATGTATTTTAACTTTAATGCGAAATATGATTTATATGTATTTTAAATTATTTACGCGCTGCTTTAATTTGTTTGACAGAAAAACAATGTTAAAAATCGACGCAATGGGTCTTTTACAAAAAGTGATCGAATTATTCTGGACTTATTAAATATTTAACACAATTTTCTTTTTTTTTTCTATTGTGAGTTTATTTTAAAGTGTAAAATTAATGTTAAGGTTATTAGTGATCTTATTATATTAGTGATTCTTATTATATTATTTTTGTTATTATATTATATTATAGATTATTATTATATTAGTGATCACTAACCGATACACGAATGGTTATTACAATATTACGATGTTTTCAAAAGTAAGATATACATATTTGTTTATAATGAATTTAGTAGATTTATGTATTTGAAAAATTCTAGTATCTTATGGACGTTATCAGAATTATTTAGGTTCGATTTCATGTCGGTTTTGATGTTAAACACAATTTTGTTTCTCTTTGTTTCTCTTTAGTAAATTTATGTATTTGAAAAATTCTAATACCTTATGAATGTTATCAGAATTATTTAGGTTCGATTTCATCTCGGTTTTGATGTTAAACACAATTTTGTTTCTCATAAACGAAAAAGATTCTCCTGTTCGACCGTTGAAAATTTGAACAGAATCGAAGCAAAATATAAAAAATATGATTAAACCTCCTATATAAAAAGAAAAAAAAAAGAATTTCAATTACAGAGGGTTAAAATTGTAGCTGATTGAGATTTTACCTAAAAAGTCTCTCGAATAAATAGCAAAGGTACCTCAGTTGTNCGAAGCGTGATTTATATGTATTTTAACTTTAATGCGAAATATGATTTATATGTATTTTAAATTATTTACGCGCTGCTTTAATTTGTTTGACAGAAAAACAATGTTAAAAATCGACGCAATGGGTCTTTTACAAAAAGTGATCGAATTATTCTGGACTTATTAAATATTTAACACAATTTTCTTTTTTTTTTCTATTGTGAGTTTATTTTAAAGTGTAAAATTAATGTTAAGGTTATTAGTGATCTTATTACATTAGTGATTCTTATTATATTATTTTTGTTATTATATTATATTATAGATTATTATTATATTAGTGATCACTAACCGATACACGAATGGTTATTACAATATTACGATGTTTTCAAAAGTAAGATATACATATTTGTTTATAATGAATTTAGTAGATTTATGTATTTGAAAAATTCTAATACCTTATGAATGTTATCAGAATTATTTAGGTTCGATTTCATCTCGGTTTTGATGTTAAACACAATTTTGTTTCTCATAAACGAAAAAGATTCTCCTGTTCGACCGTTGAAAATTTGAACAGAATCGAAGCAAAATATAAAAAATATGATTAAACCCCGTATATAAAAAGAAAAAAAAAGAATTTCAATTACAGAGGGTTAAAATTGTAGCTGATTGAGATTTTACCTAAAAAGTCTCTCGAATAAATAGCAAAGGTACCTCAGTTGTCTGAGAATCCGAGTCTACTGTGGTCGAGAAATGAATAACGCTGATGAGCGTTCCAATTCTTCCGTTCAGCCGGTCGTTCCATTTCGCGCGCGACGCATTTTTCGAGACGAAACGAGAGTCGCATTGAAATGTAACCAGATGAACGTCGAGTGCGTCTGCGACGTTTTATTCAGGAATCTCGGCCAAGCACATATTTTACCTTCCAATCCGGTCAAGTCCACTCGCTTTTGTGCTCAGCATCGGATTTCGAGGAAATCGGTCGAATTCGGACGGAATTACGTTTTCCCTCCCCGATGGTACCGCGTTACGTTCCACATTTTCGAATTCCAACGCGTACACGCAAAAATTATCGCCTTGCATTTGAGTATATTGATTCGTGAACGCGGGTGTAATCATTTTTTCAATAATTTTTTTATTTAGACTTAGCTTAAATTACTACAAAGGACGTAGCTCATAGGAGGGAAAGTGCGGCCTTGAGGTCGCATGCAGTCTCCGTGAGTTTCTTGTGCGGCCCTCATATAACTTAGTATTATTGTTTTTCTATTGTATTTCTTTGTAATATAATCAATTGATTTAAAAATACTTCTATTAATATTATTACTATTTCTATTTAATATTATTTTTCTATTGTATTTCTTTATACTGTGATCAATTTATTTAAAAATACTTCTATTAATATTATTACTATTTCTATTTAATATTATTTTTCTATTGTATTTCTTTATACTGTAATAAATTTATTTTAAAATACTTCTATTAATATTACTACTATTTTTGCCTAATATTATTTTTCTATTGTATTTCTTTATACTGTAATCAATTTATTTAAAAATACTTTTATTAATATTACTACTATTTTTACCTAATATTATTTTTCTATTGTATTTCTTTATACTGTGATCAATTGATTTTAAAATACTTCTATTAATATTACTACTATTTTTACCTAATATTATTTTTCTATTGTATTTCTTTATACTGTAATGAATTTATTTTAAAATAGTTCTATTAATATTATTAGTTTTATTGAATATTATTTTTCTATTGTATTTCTTTAGAATGCAATCAATTTTCTTAAAAATATTTCTACTAATATTATTTTTATTTGAAGTGGTATTTAAATATATAGTTATTTAATAAAATTTAAAGATCTGGATGAATATATTCTCAAACAGGTCCTTAAACCAATAAAAATACCAACAGTGAAACATAAAAAATTATAGCCGCTTCTTTTACTCCTGCCAAATTTAAATGTGCCCTCTAATAGTAAAAAGGTTCCCCATCCCTGGCATAGCCAATTAAGAGAGTCAAAAGTGTCCCTAAAACAAATTCGACTTGCGATATATCATTCCATAACTGATCAAGAAAAAACAATTTATGCCAAGCTTCAACTTTCTATCTTCACTAAGAGGATATTAAAGAGTAAAATTAAAAAATCACGTTTTTGCTCAATTTCTCCTATCATAAACATAAAAAATTCTGAAAAAAGTCAGATATATACCTGTTAACGAAGCACACGTAACAGTTAAAAGAAAAAAAAAAAAGTTCAACCCAAAACCTGTTCCCAAACCAAAAACCACATTATACATGTTGCTAACAAAATACACCGCTAAACTTTAAAGGTTTAAAAACACTCGATTAAACCTGACTTACTATCTACGCTGAGAACTTTCCAACTGTATAAAATTACCTATTCCAATTCGTCTATCTACCAAAATACCAACAAAATGCGTTCTAACGTCCGTATTATCAATGAAACTGACGATAAACAATGAAAACGAGTTGAATGAGCAACGCGTAAGCCTATTCTGGCTTGTAGAACGATTTCACGTGGAGGAGGTCGCGAGTTCCCTTTCCACGAAGCAAGGGAAACGCTTCCTTCTCGAGCACGCGAAAACGAGTCGCGGTGAGAGACAGCAAAGAAGTGAAACTCGATTCACTAGCCTAGAGCTCGTTTCTATCCGCTTCCTTTCCTTTCTACCGCGAGAGTAGACTTCAATTCCGTGCCTCGCAACGGTACATTAGAATCGCGAACACTCTTTCCGTCGCGACGATGGTTGTTTCTTGGGTAATGACATCGAAATTTCAAATTGCGGGGAAACGGAAAGTACAGACTACAGATATAACATTTTAGCTGCAACAAGTTATTACTTTCCGAGATATTAACCGCTTGACAACGGGTATAATGAAACAAAAATTACACGTAGAGCGCGAGTTCGTAGTCTCGCTTGCACGACTGGTAAAAATATGCTTCTATTAGCACAAATCGAATAATATCTGAGATATTTCACGATTTTTATTCTCGATTGTTAAGTTATTAACGCTAGAACTACCTAAATTAATTTCTTATAAAAATTTTGTAAATTTACAACGATATATTTTTAGGGATTTTCTATGACTTTTTCTAGAAAATATGTACAAAGAATTGTTACCCTTATTATAGGTACTTTTTCAAATACCTATCATTTTGATTTCTTTGATGCAAATAAGTCTAGTTTAATCGCCGGTAGTTCTAGTGTTAAATGCATTAAGTAAATAGTTCATGTTACTGTGCAGAAAAGCATAGTTCGTACTAGATACGGAGCCTGGCATCGAGAGGATTAATAAAGAATGAACTTCCGAAAGACTCCGGTGGTCGATCGGCACGAAATTTGAAGTGGACGAAGAGGGAAGGGTACAGACCCCGAATATAAAATTTTAACTGCGGCCAATTACAACTTCCCGAGATATTAATAAAAGATAAATTATCGAAAGACCCCGATTGCCAATCGACACGAAATTTGAAGTGGACGAAGATGGAAGGGTACAGATCCCGAATATAAAATATTAGCTGCGGCCAATTATTACTTTCCGAGATATTACTACAAGATAAACCTGCGAAAGGTCCCAGTGACCGATCGACACGAAATTTGAAGTGGACGAAGAAGGAAGGGTACAAATCCCAAATATAAAATGTTAACTGCGGCCAATTATTACTTCCCGAGATATTAATAAATGATAAACTATCGAAANATATTAATAAAAGATAAACCTGCGAAAGGTCCCAATGACCGATCGACATTTTTATAGAAAGCCTTCGTTGAGAACTCAGTTTCTAAATTCGAGACCCGAGTGTCGTTCCATCGTCTCGAAAAGAAAACCGTCAACGCTGTTACGCATAACAGCCACATTGCGCAGCATATTACGTCGTATATGATATAACTTACATTTTTGGTTCGTCGATGATCGGCCATCAACGTGAGCGGCAGCTGTTAGCGTAGCCTCTTTCCCCTCTCCTGTGTTCCGGAAGTGCGAGCCTGGACGTCACCGGGCCGGGCGATCGCGGCCGCCTTCAGCTGCTCCCCGACTCGCACCTGCGTGTCATTCTTCACAGCGAACGATCTTCCTGGCCCCGTCGGACCTGTCGTCGAGCGAGCCCAGGGGGGTCGCTAGCCGGGAAAATCGTAATGTCGATCACTTTCACTGCGAGAAGCCCGCGCGTTCCCTTCCGTGTCACGATCACGGGACGATCGAGGGAAGGGCGGGAAGAAGGCCGAGAAACGAAGAGAAGAGGAACACAGACGAACGGCGGAACGATGAGAAGGAGAGAAAGAGAGAAAGAGAGGCGGTGAAGTGAAAGAAGAAGAAGAAGAAGAAGTTGATCGAAGAAGAGAAGAACAGAAGAACAGAAAGAAAGAGTTGAACACGGGAACAGAAGGGAGAGACGGGATGAGTGACTGGGTGAAAGAAAGGGAATAAGAGAAAGAGAATAGTGGGAGAGAAAAAGAGAGAAAAAGAGAGAAAGAGAGAGAAAAAGAGATAAGAGAGAGAAAGAGAAACGAAAGAAGACGATGACGTCGAGGCGGTAGAACGGTAGCAAATAGGAGAAGGGGGAAACGCGTGGAGTGCCGGTGGATCGTCACAGTTTCACTTTTAAATTCCTCGAGGCGCTCGCTCACTCGCTCGCTAGCCACTCTCCACTTGCTCCGCTCCGCGCCGTTGCTCCGCGACTAGGTCGCGTGCGTGTTGTGTACGAGGGTTACCGTTAACGTGACGTGGACGGCTACCAGTAACGTCATAGACCTCGCTCTCTCCTCAGATCTTGGTCTTCCTGTTCGTCCGATGGTCGGATTCGCTCAACCTTAACGTACTTCGAGATCTCTTCTTCGCTTTTATCGATCCTTGATTCCTACGGAACCTTCTTAGCTTCGCGATACAGTTGGTTCTCGAGGATCGTAATTGCTATCGGCTTGGATCGTTGCGTTACTATTCTCGAAGCACCGGGACGAGCGCTGGTCCCAATAGGTGTACTCTTGTTTCAGTCGATTCAGTCGACAGAGGCTAGAGCTTGATTCTCGTGGTTCGTCGTTCTACGAGAAACGAACGATCCTGCGCTGGGAATCGACGCTAGACATCGTTCCACGTTCGTTAACACATTGCTCACGGATCGAGGAGACCTTCCACCTCTCGCTGTTTCACTTCCGTGCCTTGTTCCAGGGAATTCTTGTTTTTATTCGCAGTACTCTTATAAAAACGTTTCGAGCTTCATCTTCGGATCTCGTGTCAGTCACTTCAGCTATTTAGGATTTCTTAAAAATCAGTATTCCTAAACAGGCGTAAGTTGCACGGTTGGCAATGCGTTAAGTGGCTTCGAGCTCGTGCTTCATGGTCCTCTGTGGGTCAATGGTACCAGCAGCGCGCGGAACGCACGCTGCGAAGCCGCTCACGAGACAATGGGAACAGTCCTGGACCGTTTCCTTTTTCCTTTCAACAGTTTTCCTCAGTTGCTGTTCGTCAGTCTGGCCTGTGCACCGGCACGCGAACACACGAAGAGATCGGTGTGCTTTCGAGTACTTTCCGCCAGTGGTTCGCGGTCATCACAGTTCAACATGGAGAACCGTCGCGCACACAACTATTCTTACGCGGCCGTCGATGCGGCGAGCTTTCCGGCTATTTCTTCCGGGAGCTCGAGTCCGTTCGCCGTTCTGGAACTGCTGGAACCGTGGGCCGATTCTTCCTCGTTACATTCGCTGCACGGAAGGAAAATGGCTCATGGCACGTGTCCCTTGCGGCTCGAGGCGGCGAAAGTGACGCGAGCGTGAGCCTTTCGATTCTTTTATTTCGATTAGTTCGGGTCTGATCGCTTTCGCGTCACGGGAAATGAGTTACCACGGTTTTTTCGGGGAATTTTTAAATCGGGTTGAAGAACGTGGGTTCTCTTATTTTGATATGTTAAGTCTGAGAAACTGAGTTGATGAAGAAGTAAATAGTTTTCGAGAATTGATTTGTGTTGTAGGATTTGTCCAGATAAGTAATTGTTTAGGTTGATGGCTTTGATTCTTTCGTTACAGTTAAAGAATATGAATGTTTAATTTTCCAAAAAAATTATTTCTTAAATCTAAGAATTTTCCAATATTTCCTTTTTGTGGAATTTGTCTTAATTTTAAGAACTGTATTATTTTATTCTAATAATTTAAATCTAAGAAATTCTATATTGCAATTAAAGAGTATAAATATTTATTTTTCAAGAATTTATTTCCTTTTTGTGGAATTTGTCTCAATTTTAAGAATTGTATTATTTTATTCTAATAATTCGAATCTAAGAAATTCTATACTGCAATTAAAGAATATAAATATTTATTTTTCAAGAATTTATTTCCTTTTTGTGGAATTTGTCTCAATTTTAAGAATTAAAATCTAAGAAATTCCACATTGCAATTAAAGAATGTAAATATTCAATTTTAAATATATTTTTTAACAATCTTATTCTTTTATTCCAATAATGTAAATCTAAAAAATTCCGTATTGCGACAAAAAAAATCTAAATAATTAATTTCCAAGAATTTCCTTTACGAGACTCATTCAAATCACTAATTCTTCGCGTCAATTATTTTATTCTTCCAGTCTAATTAATCAAACCTATCTATCTCCACGTTAAAAGAAACAAAGGTGCATATTTATTTCTCAAAAATGTGATTTCTCTTGTAAGACCTGGCCCGGTGCCTAATTCCTCAACCCGGCTTTAAAAAATGATTCGATTCCGACTTTTCGCGGACACTGTTCCCGTTTCTCTCTCTAATCCGGAATTCTGATTCACGCGTGGCTCACGCGCGTGCACCGTTCGCCGACAGGCCCGTTTTAAGCAGAGAAGACTGCCGCGATATCGCGGTGGCAACGAACCGCGCCAACGTCACGCGACACCAAAAGAGCAAAGGGGGCGCGCGAAATCTGCCTTCCCTGGTGAAGATCGGTCGCGATCGATCGCGATGATCGTTCCAGCCAATTAGCTAAACGGATTTGTCGCCGGTGAAACGTACGATGATCCGTGCGCGCGTGCGCGGATCTCAACTATCATTTTCTTACGATTACAACAATTTTTCAAAGCATTAAAAACTTCTTTATTACTCCTTTTCAAAACATTAAAAACTTCATTAAAACTCCATTAAAACTCCTTTCGACGATCCATCGAACCGATCCCAAAGATTAGTGCGATATCTCTGGAAGCAAGAAACGCTTGTCGAAGAACGTTGGTTCTTCGAAGAAATCGAGAAATTAGAAATTTTTCCTAAAGAACTTTTAAACGTGAAACAGAATTTTCTTGGAAATTCTATGTGGGTGGCAATTGTACTTTCTTCGACGAGATCGTTGAGTGTCAGCGAGCGTTAGTTGCGATAAGGTTCAATCGATAATTGACTCGTTATCGAGTACAGTCGGTGTAGGGCGGCTCAGGACCGCCAACCGTGCACGACAGCCACGAATTATTGCTGGATAACGAGATCAATTCGGTTAATCGCTGTTAGATGAGCGAGTTTAGAGCAGATTTCAAAGGTCGTGCTGTTGGATGTACTTGGAGGAAGTCTCNTCCACGTTAAAAGAAACAAAGGTGCATATTTATTTCTCAAAAATGTGATTTCTCTTGTAAGACCTGGCCCGGTGCCTAATTCCTCAACCCGGCTTTAAAAAATGATTCGATTCCGACTTTTCGCGGACACTGTTCCCGTTTCTCTCTCTAATCCGGAATTCTGATTCACGCGTGGCTCACGCGCGTGCACCGTTCGCCGACAGGCCCGTTTTAAGCAGAGAAGACTGCCGCGATATCGCGGTGGCAACGAACCGCGCCAACGTCACGCGACACCAAAAGAGCAAAGGGGGCGCGCGAAATCTGCCTTCCCTGGTGAAGATCGGTCGCGATCGATCGCGATGATCGTTCCAGCCAATTAGCTAAACGGATTTGTCGCCGGTGAAACGTACGATGATCCGTGCGCGCGTGCGCGGATCTCAACTATCATTTTCTTACGATTACAACAATTTTTCAAAGCATTAAAAACTTCTTTATTACTCCTTTTCAAAACATTAAAAACTTCATTAAAACTCCATTAAAACTCCTTTCGACGATCCATCGAACCGATCCCAAAGATTAGTGCGATATCTCTGGAAGCAAGAAACGCTTGTCGAAGAACGTTGGTTCTTCGAAGAAATCGAGAAATTAGAAATTTTTCCTAAAGAACTTTTAAACGTGAAACAGAATTTTCTTGGAAATTCTATGTGGGTGGCAATTGTACTTTCTTCGACGAGATCGTTGAGTGTCAGCGAGCGTTAGTTGCGATAAGGTTCAATCGATAATTGACTCGTTATCGAGTACAGTCGGTGTAGGGCGGCTCAGGACCGCCAACCGTGCACGACAGCCACGAATTATTGCTGGATAACGAGATCAATTCGGTTAATCGCTGTTAGATGAGCGAGTTTAGAGCAGATTTCAAAGGTCGTGCTGTTGGATGTACTTGGAGGAAGTCTCGAAAAAACCGTGGATCGACAGAAATCTAAATAAACGATTTTGGAATCTAATGGAAAATTAAAGTTGACGTCTGTGATAATTGAGACGAAGGAAGAAAGAGTTCTAAATTGTACAAAATTAGACTCATTAATTTGAGTTATAAGCGCTAGACGCTATGAATTGTTAATCTATATATTTATTTCGAAGTACTACCCAGATATTCTGTTAAAAAATAGGAATCAAAAATTGGCAATGATTTTTAGTTTCGATTATTGCTCAAATTTACACAACTCATTCACCACCTATGAATAAAGATCGAAACGAATGATCGAACTAATTAACGACATATTGTTTAGTCAAAATTCACACGCTAGTGAATTCCATTAATTAATGCGTTTACCATGTCGCATTTAACGCAATTACTGAGCGATCGATATGATTAGCGCAATTGCAAAGTATATTTCGTGGGACAATATGAGAAGTATCAAGAGAGAATATTTGATCTTTATTGAATTTTCAAAACATTGATTTTAATCCTGTTACGGACTTTGTATGTCCTATAATTTAAAACGCGTCCTATAGTCCAAAATATGTCCTAGAACCCAAAATGAGCATATAACTAAAAATAAGTCCTGCAACCAACAATGTATCCTATAACTCAAACCGAGCTTTGCAATTCGAAATGATTTCGATAACCCAAAATCAGTCCTGCAATCCAAAACGAACTTTGCAACCTAAAATGTGTCCTATAATTTCAAACATCTATAATCTAAAATATGTCCTAGAATCCAAAATGAGCTTGTACCTAAAAATAAATTCAGCAGTTCACAATGTATCCTATAACTCAAACTGAGTTTTACAATCCGAAATGATTTCAATAACCCAAAATCAGTCGTACAACCCAAAATGAATTTTTTAATTCAAAATGTGTCCTATAATTTAAAACGCCTCCTATAATTTAAAATATGTCCTAGAACCCTAAATGAACATATACCTAAAAGTAAGTCTTGCAACCCACAATGTATCCTATAACTCAAACCGAGCTTTACAATCCGAAATGATTTCAATAACCCAAAATCAGTCGTACAATCCAAAACGAATTTTGCAACCCAAAATATGACCTATAATTTCAAACGTCTCCTATAATCTAAAATGTGTCCTAGAACCCAAAATATATCGTAGAATCAAAAATAAGCATATAACCAAAAACAAGTTCTGCAACCCACAATGTATCCTATAACTGAAACCGAGCTTTACAATCCGAAATGATTTCAACAACCCAAAATCAGTCCCACAATCCAAAACGAACTTTACAATCCAAAATGTGTCCTACAATTTAAAACGCCTCCTATAATCCAAAATATATCCTAGAACCTAAAATGTGTCCTAGAACCCAAAATATATCCTAAAACCAAAAATGAACATATAACCAAAAACAAGTCCTGCAACCCACAATGTATCCTATAACTCAAACCGAGCTTTACAATCCGAAATGATTTCAACAACCCAAAATCAGTCCTACAACCCAGAACGAACTCTGCGACCCAAAACGTGTCCTACAATCCGCAACGATCTCTTCAACTCAAAATCAGTTCTACAACCTAGAACGTGTCCTACGATCCTCTTACATCAACGAAGAACAGTTCGAAAAGAGCGCTGGTCGACATCTACTCTACGTCGACATCATTTTTTCGGCGGCAATATCAAAGGGGAGCGCGTACTCATGCAACGAGTTCAGTTTCCACACGGGGGTAGACAGGCTGTCTCTATTTTCATTGACACGTTGTTACACAGGCACGAAAGAGGCTCGAGCGTAATGCGGTGCCGCGGCCACGACGCGCGTTTTATTTATAACCGCGTCGGTCAGAAACGGGCTGCGTCGTGACGCGCGTGTCGAATATTACGCACGCGTACTGCGTCCTCTCGCGTGCACACGCGGCACCGGCCGAAAAGGTGTTACGGGATCAAAAAAGATCGCGCGCTGGCGCTCGCAAGGATTCGACCCGTGGAGAAGAGAGAAACAGAAAGAAATGGAGAAAGAAGAAGCGTTATTATTCCGACTGCTATTCTAATCCCGCGGTCCGATCCGATCCGCGTCGCTTTTGAAACAGGGAAGAGAATTGCTCGATACAACGAACGACCCGATGATGTTTCTTAAAATAACGATACGCCGCGATTTATATTTAGCGGCGTGGTGCGTTTCAAAGTTTTTCGTGCTTTTCGGTATCGAGCCACGTGACGGCGCCTCCGACCGATCCTCGATCTCTGAGATACCAAGAGAGAATCGATTCTAATCGAACAAATCAACCTAAAGCTACCTTGTCAAAATATCGCGCGTCAACCCTTCGGCTGCGAAAAACGTACGTACGCGCTTTTAAAATTCTTTTATTCGATAAAAAGTGTACATACACGACCCAGATAGAAGATTATATTATCTTCTATATTATATTATTTCTATAACACAAACTTTAATTCTCTAAAAACATTTTCTCTACAAGTCGCCAATAACCCAACTTAGCGGTCGATGCTACTTAAAACGATTAAGAAAAAAATTAATTCTCGATTACAAGCATCGCACCGTAATTTATTAATCAGAGTACCTAAATCTATATCAATTCTACACTGTATTCCGGATTAATAAAAATTTCTGAACACGCGTACCGGAAATTCATTCACTCCCAAGGATGACTGCAGCGAAAGGGTCAGAGATCGCGTCCCCGTGCAATTCTCCAGAAATTTCCTCTACCTTCTCAAAGAAAAGAACCAACAAGGAACGTTCGAGAACCATAGTCTCGATCCGTCTTGAAAGAAACGAAAATCGTCAAGACCACTTTATTTTCGTCGCCCGGAATATCGATAAATCCTGGCCGAGGAAGCTCGAAGAGTCCGAAGAACTTCGTACAGGCACCTCTTTGTTTCGAATCGATCTAAGCGCACCTATGCGCGTTCGTATCTAAAAACCGTGATCGACGAATCGAATCGAAGTTGAACGCGAAAATTGAACGCGAAGAACCGGTTACCAGGCATCTAATCTCTTCAACGTTCACGCGTCTCGCGATAAGATGTTTTATCTGGTATCAGTCACGGTCCGATAGATCGACGCCAGTCGAGTCGCAATGACGAGGCTCCACGTTTCGCGTTCCCGTTTCACCAGACGAGATTTCTAAAATGGCAATCGCGTGCGGCTCACCGACAGGGAAAACGGTAAACGGAAGCGTGTGCTCCTCCTTCTTAAGGCCCTCGCGACTATCGCCTCTGGTATCGCCTATCAATTTCGAAAGGGGCATGTGTTGCTCCGTTCATCGCGACAGATCCTCTCCTCGTTACGTCCGACTCGGTTTCCCGAGAACCAGGAAGTCGCTACGGTTCCGTTCCCTCTCTCTTTCCCTCTCTCAGTCCCTCTCTCTTTCTCTCTCCCTGCTTTCAGTGCGTGAACGTGCACCAAGTGACACGGGGAAAGAGGAAACGGTGGCCGTTGGAGCTCGAACGCAGCGAAACGAAGGTTTCCTTCTTTTCTTCCCCCTTTATTTTTTTTTCTTTTTTTTCTTTTTTTTCTTTTTCTACTTTTTTCTATCTCTATTTCTTTTTTTTCCTTTTCTTTCTTTCTCTAATTGTTGATTCTATCGACGAAACGTTTCTGGGAATACTTAAATTTCGTGAAGATCCGAAGAGGTGTTCGCGAACAGCAAGGATGATCAGACGAAGACGATGTCAGAGATTCTCGACGACGTTCTTCGGGGATGGTCGACGTCACTGGATCGAGAATTACGAGAGGAGAAAACAGTGAAAGAGAGTAGGCTTGGTGAACGCGGTGTGCGATGGGCGAAACGCGGACAGAAGCGTGTTGCGGATCGAACGAGGAAGGAGAGAGAGAAAGAATGGCAGGCTGATAGAACGCACGAACGATGCGCACGGTCGCGCGTGCAGTGGACGAACACGTGTACCGCTGATGAGAGGGAATAAAGATTGGCTTAGAAAGAAGCGGATGAGAGAAGCGTGCGTTGTGTGGTGGCCGACGCGAGAGAGAGAGTGACGCGTGGAACGCGCGAACGAAAGAGAGAGTGACCGAGGGGCAGGGGGCGGGGGTGGAGGAGGAGGAGGAGGAGGTGCCGCGAGGATGAAACGGAAAGAATTCGCGATGAACGAACTGCGACGAACGAACGATAAGTGACGAATGTTGGCTTTTTGGTAATCAGTTATCAGGCTGTGGCTCTGGCGAGGTTAGGTGGCGCCGTGACGAAATCTTCCAGCGATCGATTAAAATTTGAACGAAAAGAAAGCATAAACGGAGGTACGAGAGATATAAAAAAAAAGAAGAAAAAAAAAAAAAAAAAAAAATAGGAAAATCGACAAACGAATCAAATAAAACGCGTGGATGAAATCGTAACGCGACCAACGTCGCGCGTATATTATGCATCTATTTATATGTAATGTGCTGTGTATGCGTGTGTATGCATGATGAATATATCCGGGAGTCTCTCTCGCTCTCCGGCTGATCACGACGTGACAGATTTCTCTTCCTGTTCCTTTATCTTTCCTTTCGGTTTAGGTAATTTTTTTTTTTTTTTTTTTTTTTTCTCGTTCTCATCCCCCGCTCTATAAACGGCCTTATTATTTCGCCTCTCCGTGTTTTCCCCCTTCCCGTTTACTGCATATCACCACAGGTGATCCACTTGGTTCCTCTCCACTGTGTTCCTCTCGGTCTTGGCCCTCCACCCGCGACCTCCACGACGACGGACAGAGAAGAAGACTATTTCAAGATACGTGGGTATTATTACATCGAACGATAATGAAAAACAAGTAGGAGAAAACGGTCACCACACTGGTATACGACACACTCGCGTTGCTTGCAGCTATACTACGATTCCCCCTCGCGATGGTTCACCCCACAACGTACAACACACCCCCCACCGTTGCGTTCGTGCCTCGTTTTAGGGCACACGGATCGACGGAAAACGCGAACCGAAAACCGGCCGACGAAACAACAAACGGCGCACACTATTGTGGTCCGGTCGTCGCACTCGCGGCTCTCTTCTTCCTCCACCACCTACTCCTTTCTGTTCCTTTCCGCTCTTCTTCCTCCTTCTCCACCTTCTCAACTACCTCCACCCTTCGACACTTTCTTCTTCCTCCTCTTCTGCTTCTTATTACGCGTCTGCCTCGTTCTTCCTCAGTATCGGCTAATCCTTGCCGGCTGTCACAAGCGAAACGTCACGAGGTGGAAACCGGTACGCGACCGGCCAATGTTCACGTGCGAGACGCGACGACCGTTCGGGAGGAGCCGCGCGCGTTCACCGATGAAGATCGAACGAAAATCGGACCAAGATTGGGCGAAGATCGAACGATGAGAACGAAAGAAAAAAAAAAAAAAAAAAAAAAAAAAAAAAANAAAAATGAAAGGAGCAAAGAAACACGAACGAACGACTCCGACACGAGACACAGTCACCGACACCGTCACCAATAAACGACACCAGATACCGGGCACCGTGGAACTGTCCCCGTGCGTGGACACGACACTCTAGTCGGCGAGTAGCTGGTCTAGTCGGGCACGTAGGAGGATGCAGAGAGACTCCGTAGAAAGCGTTCGGCACGCTCGTCCGCGATAAGCCGACTCTCCGCGCGTGCACGCGTGGAGCCTCGAAGCGCGACAGACGTCTCTCCTCCCTCGTGGAGAAGGGAACGGACGCGCGCGGTCAGAAAAGCCGGGGAAAAAGACACGCGGGGAGAAAGAGACAGCTTGGAGTGAGAAAGAGAGAGAGAGAGAAGGGACGAGGGAGAGAGAAAATAAGAGAGAGAGAGAGAGAGAGAGTAGTGCGAGTGGGTGACGGAGACGAAAGCAGGGACTCGGAGGGATAGAGAAAGAAAGATGGTTGTGGGGAGTGAAAAAGAGAGATGGAACGAAAGATAGAGAGAAAGAGCTCGAGGGGGGAGTGAGAGAGAGTGAAAGAGCGCGCGCGAGAGAGAGAGAGAGAGACCGTCGCGGCGACGAGGACAGACGGTGCAGCACTAACAAGGGAGAGAATTCTCCGCGAGGAAGCGAGGAAACGAGGGACGAAAACCGATCGAGCGTAACGCGCGCCGAAAACGCGTGGCACACCGACACGAGAAGTCGTTCCTTTCACGTCGAGGTAAACGAGCGGCCTAGGCACGATGCTCGTGGAGCGTGCGGTGGACCGTGTGCTCTCTCCGGCTGTTCACCAGGGGTACACGCACGGAAGAAGAGAACAGAGCCAGGCGGAGAGGCGCAGGGCCGGCCGTGTGTAACGCGGAACACGCGCTCTCCGCGCGCAGTCGGCGCGATCTCTCGTTCGTAACGCAACGCAACGCTCGTTCGTAGGGAAAACGCGCACAGTCCTCTGTCTCTCTCTCTCTCTCTCTCTCTCTCTGTCTCTTTCTCTCTTCCTCGCGTTGCTTGCGCCCTGCCGGAATCGCGGCGACGAACAGAGGCGAGAGAAGGTACGCGGTATAGGGACACCGCGGTACCGAGTGGCGTCGAGAGAACGAGATGGAAGGAACCGAGTCGGAGAAAGAGAGAGACGGAACCAGTGCCAGTGAACGAAGGATCGAGAGAGATCGAGGACCACAGGGACACCGTGTAACGGACAGAGACAGAGGAAGCAGTGAAGAGAGACGACAGAGGTGTACGGGCCTCTTTCTCTCTCTCTCTCTCTGTCGCGCGCGCACAGCACACACGAGGTTACGAACAAACGCGGAACAGACGAGGAGAGGCCAGGGCAGCGCGCGAGCGACGTAGCTCTCTAGCAGCCGGCAGCCTGCCGCTCGGGTCAATGACCTCTCCTTGCCGTCGTCGAGTTCTCCTCCGCCTTGCGTTTGCTCCCCACCAGGCCTTCTTCTCCCCACTCGAACGCACTCCGGTGCCCCCACCAGTCGAACGAACCCCCACTTGACCCGACCGATCCCCTCCATTCAACCGAATCACCCCACCATTGCCGGTCTCGTGCACTCGAGTCGGCACGTCGACGTAGAGAACAACAACGGCGACGTCAGTGGGAACCGTAACGACGTTTCAACGACGCGGAGGGGTAGCTTTTTGGAAGGGTTGGAGGGGTGAATCGCGCGGTGGGGATACCGCGGGGTGGGGGCACAGTTGCATCCCCTCTCTCGGACGAACGGGTCACCGGTGGGGAGAGAAAAGAGTGGGGCGAAGGGGTGGAAGCTCCGTTACTCGCGTTGCTTTCTTTCTCCCTCGTTTCCCCTCCACTCATCCACCCCCCCACCCTTTCTCATTCTCAATGCCACCCCTTCTTTCGAGTTCTCTCTTTCTTTTCCTCCCTCTCTGTCCCCCTACCCCTCCTAGCCCCAATCAAGGGTGGGGAAACGCGCCTCCCCTCGCGGCAACCGCACACCGGGTTCACTGGTACAGTGTACCCTCTCGAGCGGTGCAACGCTCTCTCTTCCTGATTCCGCTTCTAACCCGAACACTCCCTCCCCGGAACGCTTCGAGGAGATCGGCGCGTATTGCGGCCGACCTGACTAGGGGGAGAAAGATGGGCGAGACGAAGGGTGAAAGGAGGGAGAAAGAGTACGGTCGTAGGAGGAGGGTCAGTGATGACCGATTCCGGCGGTAATGGGATACGATCCAGGGTCAGATTCGGTGTGCGTGGAAACGAGGGGGTGGGATCTCGCACTTGTCTCTCGGTGGCGCTCGTGGAATGGGTGTCACGCTTGTCAATGCCTCGGAAGCTTGACTTGTAAAACGTGCGCTTTCATGGGAGCCGTCTCTGTTGATTCGTCATCGCGAGGTCTGGCAGTTTAGATTGGTCGATGGGTTCGAAGAATGCGAGAAATGGCCGAGGGATGGAAATTCCAAGAATTTTTTTGACAGCGGAACCACGGTTCCTAGTTTCTCGTAAAAATTTACAGAATTTTTTAAAGGTAAATTTTTGTGTTTGGTAATTTTTTGTGGAACGGGAAAGTGAGTTATTGTGGGGTGAATTCCGAATACGGGGAATATTGAGGTTTATTGATAGTTTGTATTGATAATATTTGTGGCGATCGTCGTGGTATTGTTTTTTCGTAAATAAAGAAAAATGACGAATAGTGATAGTTATCGCGTTCGAGAATAGAGTGCACTTTTTTTTTTAATTAGATATGAAACACATCAACCCATATTAGGTAACTTTTCTCTATGGTTAAAGATTTCTTTTGAGCTATGTATTTTTGTTTCAAATATTTATTGAGATTATTTTAGTATGAACAGGTATAAAGTAGACCGAGGTGAATCGGATCGAAATAAGAATTCAGTCAATAGAAAGATTTTTAAGTTTAAACAAAATTTTTTATTATTAATATTTGAATTAAATGGGTATCAATTAGGAATTTGTAATAAAAAGTTAACTTTCTAAATTTTGAGTATTATTTTATAACTGTAACTGGATCGAACGCAGTTATATTTCAGTTATACTCATTTCTAAATTTCTGTTTTTTTTTTTTTTCTAAATAAGTAATAGGCTATTAATGATCTCTTCTCATGATTTACAATTTGGAACGCGTCCATTACTTGTTCGATTTAAATTAAAGAAGAAACACGCTTTCAACCCTTTGAATCCGAGAAATTTAGTTTAATTTATTTAGGAAATAACTAAAATAAATAACTATGCAACAAAATCGCGAATAAACATTCTCCAGATTTAATGAAAGTATACAGAACGTATACACATATACGTCTTCCGAATTCAAAGATTTAAAAGTGTACTAAAAAATGTATACGCGTGCGTTTAATTATTATGATATTAATGTTCATTTAACGTCGGATAAGAAACGAAATTGCTTATTGATCTAGGATGCTATAGCTGATATTAATCTTACGATTGTTTTCTTCTATTATTATGCTATAGAATTCCCTCATTGCGTCATTTGAGCTCCAAAAACTAATCGATACGCGTCTGTCACTTAAATCTATATATTCTCGAAAATAATCTACCGATTTTGTTAAATCTTATCTCGCGATCTCAATTCGAAAAATACCGTAATCAGTTTTTACACAATCAGAATTGATATACAATAGTCTTAACCATCGATAACTGCATTGACCGTGAAATTTATCGATAGTTCAAATGTTCACGTAATTCGTACAACACAGAAAAAATTGGATCACTCTTTAATTATCTAAGTAACAAATAATAAAAGCAAGTATTGACTCCTATCAACTATAGCGCACGATTCAAAAGTCTTCCAGAGGTTATAAAATTAATCCTTTGAGATACAGCATAATTAAATGAAAATTAAATTTATTTTTAAATTTTCCAATATTAATTGCACCATTGAAAAAAATAAAAAAGTAGAATGATAAGTCACAGTACTTTACTATGTGTATAGTTTTTATTTTCATAGTCAGAAATGACAATTTTATTTTGATACCTATCAATTAGAATTGAAAATTATATTAAAAAATTATATTAAAAAATTTCCTGCCTAATTTTGTCCTGAGAAATATACTAAATATTCGAAATAATTATTAAATAAAAAGGAAGATAGCACTGTGCCTTAAAATATGTTCTATTTTATGTGACAATTAATTTTCGAACAATGTGAAGGGATAAATAAAAATAAAAATGGATACGAATAAAAGAAATTTTATGCGATTTTTGCATATATATATAGTTTATAAAAGCACAAAAAACTAATAATATGCAATTTTCTTCAATCATTTTCCTAGTAAAATTAAGAACACAAAATTGGGAACATGTTTCTTAAAATCTGAAAAATACACAGTTTTGCAAATATTTTTCTACTTCGTTCCAATGAACTTTTACAAAACATCGATTATAAATTATCGTTACTAAGCTCTCAAGTTTATTATACCAACTTTTCAGATCAAAAAGTCGATTTGCTTTTTAATAAATACTAAGGAAGCTTTCCGAGAACTAACTTTAGATCCCCTTATCCTACCTGAGTTCATAAAGGAATCCAAAATAATTAACAAATCAGTATAACACTTACATAGTCAACCTTAAGCTGTCGCTGATAACCTTGCCGATAATTTCGCTAAAAAACTCAAAAGAAAAAAAGTTAAAATTTTAAAAGTTAAAACTCAAAAGAAAAGAAAGAAAGGCGAATCAGATAATTTTCTTTTGACTGTGAAAAAACTATCATTAATTCCTAGTTATCATTCATTTAACCCTCTATGGCGCCGTGTGACTTGAGAGTTACATACTCGTGTGTTTATATTTAAAACAATTTATTTCATTTAGTTGTACTAAATAAAATTAACCCTTCGCCATATAACCACGAGTCACACTCGTGGCGCCGATTCTGGATAAAATACAATAAAAACACACAATATTAACGATAAAGTTCAATTTTAGCTTTAACAGTAATTTAAATTTACAATATTAAAAATCAGCAAATACAAAATACGTGTAATATTTCAATATCTTTGCGTTTGACAGAGCGCCAAAGACGTGAATAACTATTGCTAATATGTACCAAGATTGAAGAAATCGTAATCCAAGGGGTTAACCTGTTAAGTGCGTTTGACGTGTATACT
>SMSQ01008352.1:1664-28397 GCA_019453375.1 Ctenoplectra terminalis
CCAAAAAAACACTAAGTTTTCACAATAGTCCTTTGAAACTTAAAAGAAGTTTAANTCAATTACAAAGCTTATTATCCGAAACCTTTCTAATGCGTTTCTTCGTTCAAGTACTGGAAAGACCAACGATAAGTACTAATAAACTATATTTATTACGAGATTTGTAGCAAGCCAATCTGATGGGCGCCAATCGCACAGTTATCGATTACCTGTCGCCGGAATCAAATAGGAGATTGAACGGACTTGTGGTTTCAAAGAAAAACCACTGTAGCATATGTGTCCCGCAGGGGTGCTTTTTATCGGAACCATTATAAAGGTTTTCAGAAAGTTTTCGACGGCCTACCCCAGGAACATCCACTGCCTGAGAAACGCATTAAATGTAGGGCTGCTATGACAAAACCGTTTAGCTTCGATTCGCAAACAAAAAAACTTTCGATCCAGCATTATGTTGAAGAATGTACACTACTATGATTAACTACAAAAATATTTTATTATGATGAATTTGGGTATAATACATAATAAAGTCTATCGTATTAGCTGGAGGAAAAAGTTGGTGCAATTTTTTGTTAGAGACAAATTGAAATTGAATTTCTTATAATATTTTGCAGAGATAATATAATAATGATGGTATCGTTGGAAGATTTTGTCCATTTAGTTAGTGTATATTATTTAACCCTTCGCACTCCGCTGGCGCCGCTACGGTGACATGCATAATTTTTTTCAGAGACTATGTTTTTAATTCAATTCTATATTTTCATCCAAACAGTTCTTTCATTCTAAAATAAAAGTAAATTAAGCAAATGGATAAGAAATCGTGAACACTTATAATTTTCTTTCTTTCCAAAAAAACACTAAGTTTTCACAATAGTCCTTTGAAACTTAAAAGAAGTTTAATAGTGCAAAGGGTGAAATTCTTCGTTTCTTTCAATGTTCTGTTATCTATCCAAAGTTAAAGATACTATGTAAGCGAATAATATTTTACGAATTTAATTTTGGGAGTATTATTTATCGGAATCGTTCTTTCATTAAAAAGAGACTATACCAAAATGGTTGGAGTCTATTTCAAAGTCGTAAAAATTCGAAACGATAACGAGATCAAAGTAATAGTTCATTTTTCGCAATCAAAATTCAAGATTTTACAAGAGACCCCGTAAAACAGTCAATCTTCCTTTTTTATGTACCGGATTCCCGTATTTTCACACAATCCATAAACTGCATGTGTCGAAATCACTGTTGATTACTGATAAAATCCGACATTTCGTATGCGCCAACCTAACTTACCTTACTTACAGGTAATTACATTATAACCTCGATACAAATTTTACGATCCGATTCCACCAAATGACCAAATACTTACGGACGCCAGTGTATATTTCCCGCAAACTCACCTAACATCCAACATAAGCAAAATCTGTTTATCATTACTGTATCCCCACTCGAGCCAGCGTCATCTGCCAGAGAGACATACAGGAGCGCGAACCGCGGCGATGCTTGGACCGCATGCATCCGCCTCCCTCAATCTAAAGCTCATCGTTGAAAATTAAAAAGCCGCGCAATCAGTCAACGAAATGCCTCTATCTCGTTTGATCGGTCGAAAAAGCGGAATCCACGCGGATAAAGCGAAACAAAGAGAAAGAGAGGACTATTTCGCCCATGGCCGGTCTCCTTTCGTCGTTCGGTTGTTTGGGATTCAATACGACAGAAACATCGGACCCGGAGAGCCGCCGAAAGGAAAAAGACAAAACGAGCCGACATCGGGGCCTCAGCGGGCTCCACCGCGAGGTAAATCGAGAAGCTGCTAGTCGGCCGTCCGGGTGCAGACGACCAGAGGACTCATGATTCAGTTAGGAGTTTGAGGTTTGAGGTCTGGCCGTCATTATGTCGCCTGCCGCTGTAGCTGGCGGCTTGTCTGACGAAGAACGCCGAGGTGGCGGCGGTGAAGAAAGACGAGGCAGAAGGAGGTGGGGAGGCCGGTGGTAGCGGATCGGGAAGGTGGAGAACGAAGCAACGGCAGCAGCAGAAGGAACAGAAGAAGATGAAGGAGGAGGAGGAGGAGGAGGAGGAGGAGGTAAACCGAGGAGGAAAGAGGACAAAAACGAGGCATTAGCGCTGCCCGTGCTACCGTGTGTTCCATGGTCTGACTGACCGCCCGCTGATGCCCATTTCTACTTACCAAATTAGCATTATTACCCGGCACGGACGCAAAAATGCAATCAATGTGTATATCCGTTGGTACGTATGTAGAATCGAAAAAAGAAGGTGCCGACCCCCGTCGGACGTCGATGTACCCACCATGAACCAGTGTTAACGACCCTGATCCTCATCGTCCCCGAAGACGTACGAATACCTGCGCCGAGCATTGGTTAGCGCCTCGATGCTTTATACGCGCCACGATTCCCAAAACTTCTTTTTCCCTGTTTGCTGATTGAACGGTCAGAAAAACAGGATTACCTGAAGATTGGCCGAGCCTTGTGTAGCTGAAGCCTCGCACTGAATAAATCTCAAAAACTGGATCGTTGCAAAGGGAAGGGGACGCTTTACGTATTACGACTATGAGAGAAAAAGACGAAGAGAGAGTGTCGGGAGATTCTGTATCGAGCGAGATAAGAGACGCTTCGCATGGCTCGGGGGATGAATCGACGATCGATGTTTCGGAAACACGCGCCCGGTTAGCTGTGACTTATAACGGCTGCCTAATTTCCAACAAAGTTTTAAACATCTTTTTTACGAGGCGCGCGTTAGGAAAATTATGCAGCGCCACTTGAGCGAAATCAACGAACATCGGTTACGCGGCAGACGTTTCGAGCTACCTGGATCACCTCGTTTAATATGCTTCAATTTTATGCATATTAGCGGAAGTTTGGCAAAGGTGACTCTTTGTTTTCTTTTTTTTTTTGTTATTTTTTTGAAAGTACGGAAACGGGGCGTAATTAACACTTTATAGTCCGAATTTTGTTTGTTTATCAGAGAAAAAATTGCGATTGATTACAGTTTTTTACTTTGATTTGAAAACTTTTAGAATAATAATTGCTATAGATGGATCGTGGTATAACTACAGTAATATATAGTAATAAAATTGAATAGTACAGTGATAACTAAATAAAATAAATTTTTTTAAATATATATACATTGGTTTGTAACTTTTAAGTCACAGAAAGTCATAGAGGGTTAACGGATTCGATCTCGGCGGTGGACGGACAATGTATTAGGTATCGTAAAAAGTTGATGCGGATTTATGGTATGAAATTCAAGGAGTCCAAACTTTCCTGAAATGTAATTTTATTTAATAAAGTAATGATTACTTTCTGTAGCTCTTCTTCGATGTTTTTTAAATTTATACGTTCCATTGGTATAAAAATCTCCAGTTCTAATTGCGAAAGGTAAATTAACTGTTGTTTTGATCTCGTTATCGTTTTGAATTTTTACTAGCTTGGAATAAACTCGTACGCTCTCTTTTTAATAACAGAAAGATCTATACAAACACTACAAACGCGTTCTGCTACATTTCTTGTTGCGTTTCCAAAGTTAAATTCATAAAATACGAAAGCATGAATTTTTAACATTTCGCTTGCCATCTTTAACTTTGGATAGATAACGGAACATTGAAACAAATGAAGAATTGTGTACACCAACAGAGAGATCATTTGAGTTCATCGTTCATTTATTATACTAAGTTTATTTTGTTAATAAGGAGATAATTTGAGTTCATCGTTCATGTTTCATGCTAGGTTTATTTTGTTAATATAGAGATAATTTGAGTTCATCGTACATTTTTATACTAGGTTTATTTTGTCAATAAAGAGATAATTTCAGTTCATCGTTCATTTTTCATACTAGGTTTATTTTGTTAATAAAGAGATAATTTGAATTCATCGTTCATTTTTCATGCTGGGTTTATTCTGTTAATAAAGAGATAATTTAAGTTCATAATTCCATGTTTGCATCATAATAAGTTCCTTACATACAACCCGCGCAACATTTTCAAATTCGCAACTATCCCGTTCTAAAAAAAGCTTTCTCATCCCTGCTCTAATTTATCCAACAACACTTACACAACTTCTGCAACCCCTATCTGGGCCTCCAAATCTACCCCCGCACGCTTCACCATTTTACAAGAAAACTTCAAAATTTGTCGCGCAATTAACCATCCATCTACACCCGAGAAAACATGCGTTCTCGAAACTCGTGATCAATTTAATCTTTCTTAACACTAGATTTACGGAACCCGTCAATTTGACGTAGTTCTAATTTCGGGTTTAAGTTTACCAAGTGTGCGAGCGGAAAAGTTGTAAGCTCGAAATAAAATTTATATACGAAAAATATATTAAATGAATCTCTACTGATAAAAATTGATTGATTTGAAATGAAGTGAATTAATTATATTACAAAATATCTGTATTTCAATANGATAAAAATTGATTGATTTGAAATGAAGTGAATTAATTATATTACAAAATATCTCTATTTCAATATACCCATCAAAATGATCCAATCAAGGTCCGTAAATCTAGTGTTAAATAAGAGTATCAGCGACTCATAAGCAACGCGATTCCATAATTTTTCCGCCAACGTCCGCCGCAGCCCCTCTGACGGCCGAGCAAACAACACGAACGCATAAAATGGTGGTCTCGCGGGAAGAGGTTCGATTCGGTTCTTCAAGATGCACGCACAGCACGCACACGCACACCAACACGAACGCGTGTCGCGCCACGTGCATGCATGTATGACAGGAGCAACGAGAAGGCTCGACTTTGGAAGCCTCGGGGCATGTAAGACGTATAGGCTCCCCGTGTTACGCATCCTGCCGCACACGGGGCATACATCACTCCACGTGTGAACCCTCACCACCACCAACAGCATCAGCGCCGACGACCTCACCTTTTAGATAGCTCTTCGTTCCTCTCTGCTGTTGCTGCTGCTCGTTCCACGGTGTTCCGCACCGGTGTGTTGGTAATTATTATTACGAGGGATAAGAAGAACGAGCCGGGAGAGAGAAACAGCAGGGATCGGTGCGTGGATCTCCTTTCGGTGTTCCCCTGTAATCAGACAGCCGGACCTGGCTGCTAGGTAGGATGGGCAAGATTGAACACAGAGAAAGAGAAACTTGCAGGAGACGTATTAGTGTCGTTTCTGATTTAAGCTGTTGCATAGACCGACTTAATTGTTTCTAACCGCCCCTTTCTCTCATGCCAACGGAAATCGACCCGTCGATTTGTTTTTAATTCAGTACCGGATTGACCAATAAGCAAAGTGAGCACTGAGTGCTTACAGCATCGGGAAAAGAAGGCGTCGCGGCAATTTAAACAATTTTTTTTACTTTTTAATCTTTTATATTGTAATAACAGTTCTCTAAAGGGGCCGCGACATCTTTTAACGCTGGATTTACGAAACCCATCAATTTGACGAATTTCAAATTTCGCGCTTGAGGTTAACAAGTACACGCGGGGAAAATTTATATTCAAAATTTATATACAGAAATGTGCTGAATATTCCTCCGGTGAGAACAATTTGTTAATTTAAAATAAAATTAACTAATATTGTTAAAGCAAAACTGTGTTTTAACGTACCCATCGAAACGGTCCAGCTATGGTCCGTAAATCTAGTATTAAGTGCTTGTGGCGTTTAAGGACCTTAATCTGAAACTGCTTTAATTGTAGATAATTAATTGTAAGCGTATCTGCGAGTAACGTTATTGCTAAGCGTTTGTAGAAAGGATGTTAATTAACCCATTGACTGCCAACTACGAGATATCTCGTAGTGCTGCAATTTTAGATTAATTATAAATGACCATTTGAGTTAAGAATTATTAGTGTTTTTTTTTCAATAAAAATTTCTGTAAATGCCATTACAATATTATATCGGTAACTTAATATATTTTGTAAAATTTCATGTATTCTTTAAAATAAAACCTCGGACGCTCTAAATATGCCTGGCAGTCAATGTGTTAAAGACGCGAATATAATTGAATTTTTTTTTATTTGACACTAGATTTACGAAATACATTAATTTGACGGATTTCGGACTTCGTGCTTAAGTACAATAAGTGTATGGAAAATGTACACCCGAAATGGAGTTCAAATGAAAAACACGTACTAAGATAAACTCTGTGAATAAAAATCTCAGTTAACACATTGCGTAGGACACTCTGCTCGCACAACAAGCTTCCAGGGCCCGCATATTTTTGAACGCTCCAAAAAAACTTTGTATCAGGTTGTCTCGAAAGTTCCTTCCGTTATCTTCACGCAATGCTTTCGTCTAGCAATGTTTAAATAAACATTCAGCCTTATTTGTTAAACGAGAGATGGAGGGAAAAAATAGCGCAAAATGAATCCTATGTAAAATAATAATATATCGTAAAACATAAGATATTATGTATCCATTACTTATTAATAAAACGGAAGAAACTTTTGGGACGACCTAATACAATACATATACGCACTCTTTTTATTTTTCATTTTGTTACTTTTTAGAATTAGGGTCTATTTTGTGAAATAATTAAAAAACCATTTCCTCGTAAATTAGTACGTGGACTTTGAAATAACAAAATGTTGTACAACGGTAAAACGCTTTATAAGGTACGATACGCGATCGACACAGACCTACCGATGTAATGGCAGTACTGATCGATTGTTTTCGACTCTTTCGGAATCTCGACGTACATTTATTTCGCTGATTATTTGCCTTGAGAATATGCATGGCTTGGTTGTCTTGGTAACGTAACAAAAAAATCTATTTTTAATTTCTTGAGTCGTCGATACGCGCGTATGAATAAACATTGAAACGAGATATCTCGTAACCCGGCCACAAAGTTCGGTTTGCTATGTACGAGATATCTCGCGACCCGTACGCAATGCGTTAATAATGTTAATCGTAGTCTTTGGAAATGCAATGTGCTTTTGGCGATGGATAGGACGTAGGGGTTGTAGTTGGCGATGAGAATGAAAATAAGAGGGAAAAATTTGATGTTGCTGTTAATTTTTTATGTGACATGGCTACAAAAGAATTAGCGTCAATATTTAATCTGAAGTTGGGAGAAGGAAGAACATTACAGAAGGTAGCGTCGCTAAAATTGTTTGTTGTTTTGGTAGAATAAGTATGTACATAATCTTGTACCGGAATGGTAGGTGAGACCGGAACTAGTTGACTAATTCCCTCAAATTGTGGCATTGTCAAATAGGTATTACTTTCCAATATTAAAGCAAATTTAACGTGTCGTCGCAAAAAATTTACGTTCTATATCAGTGAGAATAAAAAATCTAAATATTTTCGTTTTGACTAGTTCTGTATTTTTCATTACTAAGTACTGTTTGATATTTAAAAAAAATTATTTAATTTAAAAAGAAAATTTTTCAACACGTTAAGCGCCACGCCGGTCCGTGTGGACCGACGCTAAAATTTTCGTTTGGGCGTCGCTAATTTTCAAAGATTGACAAAATCAATTTAAAAAAATAATGCCTTGTAATTCATTAATAGGTTCTATTAAATCACATTAAACGAAGATAACACTTTCCTTTGCAAACTTTTACAATTCTCTTCTTAAATTCTTAATTATTTTACGACCAAATGTTTTCGAATTAGTATCACAGCACACAGCCTAACGGAAAGTCGATCAAAATCAGCGTGGCGTTTAACGTGTTAATTTAAACAAAAATTGCAGGAACAAAAAAATATGATTGAGTCTCATAGACCCGAACATAGTAGAAGAGTTAACGTGTTAAATATTCCGATCGTTATTCTTACAAATAATTAGTTATTCATGGATAAGTGAGCTGAATACTTTATTGTGATCAATAAAAATCAAACGAACATTAGCGTATGCCTATAACATCGTGTCGGAGTCAACCGCAGACACTGACTGGCGAAAAGCGCAACCACTAAATCAATAGGAAAAAATTAGAAAAGAGAGCCAGACGGTTTCATAAATTATGAAATAATCGCAAAAAAAAAACGTAGCGATGATTTATAAGAGGAGTGGCATTTTTCGATTCCCCGGATAATTGAAACACGGCAACGACGGCCGACAAGTCGCGTATATGCGTGAAATAAGAAAGCAGCAGTGCCGCGCAGGAAACGTACGTTCGGTCCGGTACAGGTTAACATCGAATTATCGTTCCGGCAATTATCGTTAGCCGGGTGTAATTAAATTATTTCTCGAAGCCTGCGAGGAATTTAACCCGTTTTACCGCTTTTAGAATATCGCCCGATAGCACGATTGTACACACACAAACCATGGGTTTCAGCTACGTAATTACAGGTACGATAATTCATCGACGTGCGCACACGCGTACACACGTTTGTCTGCGCGTGTACCTACATACGAGTTTCGTTAATAACGGTTTGCACCTTTGCCAGGGCTAATTAACGTTTCCCACTCTCCCTGTACCGCTAATTACGCGTTTTTAAAAAAATGTCCTTATTATCTTAAATACTGGCTTTCGGTAAAATCTGGATTTGTCGATCGAGACTCGACGAGAATAAAACCGCAGCGACCGATCTTTGCGTTCCTCTCGTCCAAAGAGCGATAAATTTTCAACGCAGAACGAGAACTTCGGGAATATAGCCGAGGGGCACGTTTCGCGGTGCTTTGTCCTTTCGACTCCTCTCAGCCTCCCTCAACCACTTTCCTTTCTATTTCACCTCTCGTTCCAGCTTACAAGCTCCTCGTCTCTGTCTTTCTCTCGCTTCGGTCTCCTTCAACCTCCTTCCCTGCAAATTTACAATGCCCTCGCTTGTAATAAGCGGTTGCGCGCTTCGTTCACGATTATGAGCTCACTTCAGGTACCGAGGGGACTTATCGAGTTAAGGCCCTTCCGAGCGCGGTACACCAAAGTGTCTTCGCTCCCTTGAACGGTACCCTTCCCCCGAGGAAAGTGGATTTTCATTTACGCTGGCGATCCGTGATTTATGCGGCTGGGAAATCGTTCTGTATATGTAGAGAAAAATATCGTAGACCGTTCTCTTTAGCGCGTTCAATTCCGCGCGAGGTTTAGATTGGTGGTACACGACGCTGGAGTTGCGGTGTTTGGATACAATAGGTCGCAACGTGACGATGTAACATGCTCGCGATTGCGACCAAAAGTATTTTTGTTTTATTGTACACCGGTGTCTTTTACTCGAATCATGCGTTTTGAATAAACTCAACATTGCCGGTCACAAATGACTCCCACGGCGCCGTTGGCAAGTTGAGAGTACCGTCTCGTAAAACTATCGTCACGGATAGTCCACGTGAATTGTGTCGTAGAAAAATACGTATCACAAAAATATACTCGAGAAAAGTGATTGGAGAAAAGTGATTGGAGAAAAGTAATTCACGTTTCAGTAAATTATAAAATATATATGGGTTGGAAAGTTTGAGAATGTTCCAAATATAGCTTGAAAAAGTATGTATTGATAAAATTTAAATTGTAATGATTGAGAAGTGTTGCGAGGTGTTTGGATAAATGAAAGAAGTAAAAGTTGATATTGTATCGATACTCGACTTTCTTGTTACTTAGTTGCTCTTTACGTTTGTAAAGCTTCGCATCGAAAAGAAGATAGTCAAGCAAATCAAGTTAAAGTCTTTGCAACAAAAACGATTTTTTTCTAGAAAGGCTTCAAAATCCCCTAATTTACACCGACGCAAGGTGACGGTATCCTAATTATGCAAGATGAAATAATTGGAATTCAGTGTCGTAAATAAAAATAATTATAGTAACCACTGATAATTAGGTTTTTTAAATATGATTAAAAGTAATGAAATTACAAACGAACGTGTAGAAAAAATTATATATCTCATTAATAGCATCAAAATGCCGTCATTCAAATTCAAAAAACATATTTTATCCAATATAAATTTTTCTATAAAGAGAAACTCCATTTACGAAAATAATATATCTTTTACCAAATGAAAATTATTTTATAAAAAGAAACTCCATTTACGAAAATAATATATTTTTTATCAAATACAAATTATTTTATAAAAAGAAACTCCGTTTACGAAAATAATACATGTTTTATTAAATACAAGTTTTATAAAAAGAAACTTCATTTACGAAAATAATACATCTTTTATCAAATACAAATCTTATAAAAAGAAATTTAATTTACGAAAATAGTATATTTTTTATCAAATACAAATTATTTTATAAAAAAAAGCTTCATTTACGAAAATAATATATTTTTTATCAAATACAAATCTTATAAAAAGAAACTTAATTTACGAAAATAATATATTTTTTATCAAATACAAATCTTATAAAAAGAAACTTAATTTACGAAAATAATATATTTTTAATCAAATACAAATTATTTTATAAAAAGAAACTCCACTTGAGAAAATAATAAATATTACATTTTATTAAATATAATAAACAGACGCATAAAAATTAAGATGACGCGCATTATTTCCAGTTCAAAGTATTTTAAGTATATTGCCGATTAATATTCATACCTTGACATATTCAGCTGGTGCTTTCGACGGTTACCCCGTTCGCGTGAACGCCTCAAATTACCTCTTTATGAATAAAAAATTTTTGTTTAACCGCTTCTGATTTATAGTTAACTTAATACCGTTAAACTATAATCAGTTAAGAAGCAAACTTATAGCCACATATTTTAATTCCGTCGTTCAGTTCAACGTTAGAACTATGAATTCTAAAATAGAAAAAGAAAAAAGACAGCAAGTTCCGTATTTTTAAGTCATATATGAACTTCTGTTTGCATATGCTACGGAGAACTGTAAAAATTAAAACCAGAAAAGTGTGTGGCAATATTTGATAAGAGACTAATTACCGTTCTCGACAGCAGTAGCAAAAGTTATGTAAATTTCTGCACAAGCGTGTGACATTTCGAACATTTACGGAAACTTGTCTGCAAGGAACTTAATCTGGCCAGCTGCAAAGTGCTAATTATTAGTTACCGAATCGATATCCCTGAGCAAGCTATTAATCTTTCTTAATTACCCGACGAGAGTTTCGTTGATACCTTAAGATCAAACCAACGTTCAAAAATATCTTCTTTTTGCAAACGATAAAGCGTTGTATTTCCGTATGAAAGTACCCGTTCTGTTTCTAATTAATTTTTACTATTTATTAAGTTAGAGAATATAAAATTGCCAGTTCGAACGAGAAAATTTGAATTGGATAAAATTTTGTTTTTAAACACTTCATTTATCAAAAATAAATTCTATTGGCTTGTATACATGCTTCTCGACGAGTAACTTAGCTATTATTTCCTTGTATATTTCTTAAACATTTTTTAAGTTTCAGAGAACTATTGTGAAAATTTAAAGTGTTATTTTAGAAAGATAAAAAATTATAAATATTTGCAATTTACCATTTATATGATTAATGTATTTTGTTTTAAAATAAAAAGAAATTTAGATTGATAAAAATACGAAATTTTATTTAAAACTGAATCTCTGAAGAACATTACATATGTAGCCAAAGGATTAAGAGATAATAAAATTAATTCCTAAAANAAAAATATCTTCTTTTTGCAAACGATAAAGCGTTGTATTTCCGTATGAAAGTACCCGTTCTGTTTCTAATTAATTTTTACTATTTATTAAGTTAGAGAATATAAAATTGCCAGTTCGAACGAGAAAATTTGAATTGGATAAAATTTTGTTTTTAAACACTTCATTTATCAAAAATAAATTCTATTGGCTTGTATACATGCTTCTCGACGAGTAACTTAGCTATTATTTCCTTGTATATTTCTTAAACTTTTTTTAAGTTTCAGAGAACTATTGTGAAAATTTAAAGTGTTATTTTAGAAAGATAAAAAATTATAAATATTTGCAATTTACCATTTATATGATTAATGTATTTTGTTTTAAAATAAAAAGAAATTTAGATTGATAAAAATACGAAATTTTATTTAAAACTGAATCTCTGAAGAACATTACATATGTAGCCAAAGGATTAAGAGATAATAAAATTAATTCCTAAAATATGGTTTTCATAGTCCGTTCATTTCTGAATTGTTTGTCTGTTAAAAGATTATCTAAATTTTAGAATAACTGAAAAATGAAAATGTGTCCGATAAATAGGAATGATGAAGCAGTATCGGATATTTAAATCCTTGTAGCTTCTGAATAATTATTTGTGCAACATAAAGTCTGTCGATATCATGTATACGACATCTTTCAGGATTATTAACACGGCTGCATTATTTTTTAATTCTAATTCTAATTTATTACATTTTCCAACTGTTATTGTTCCATTGATTTTTAAAAATCATAAGACTTTTAAATTGCTCTTAAGTATATCAAGTTCCGTTTCAATTTCTAAATTAAAAAAGCTTAAAGACTCCACAATCAACAACAAATACCAAATTTCTAAATGAAAAAACCTTAAAGACTCCACAATCAACAACAAATACCATATTTCTAAATGAAAAAACCTTAAAGACTCCACAATCAACAACAAATACCAAATTTCTAAATTAAAAAACCTTAAAGACTCCACAATCAACAACAAATACCAAATTTCTAAATTAAAAAACCTTAAAGACTCCACAATCAACAACAAATACCAAATTTCTAAATTAAAAAACCTTAAAGACTCCACAATCAACAAGATATACCAACTTTCTAAATGAAAAAACCTTAAAGACTCCACAATCAACAACAAATACCAAATTTCTAAATTAAAAAACCTTAACGACACCGCAATCAACAACAAATACCAACTTTCTAAATTAAAAAACCTTAACGACTCCACAATCAACAACAAACACCAAGAATATTCTCCTCTTTAAGCGACTTTGTAACAGAAAGCTTTCTAACAAAATGTAATTCTCCGTACAATCATTTTTCAACCAATAGCATCGTCGCTAATATACAAAATGCAATTGATGCGACGCTGAAACATTCAAATAAAAAAAGAAAAAGAAAAAAAAACAATTTCTACCAAATCTCCACCAAAAACAAAACAAATTCTACGCTATCTGCAATCATTTATACACACCAATCCAACACAATCGACACTCGAGTAATTCTACATATATCTTCGGTAAAAATTGAAGCACTTCGAGTAGCACAATCATTGTCGAGTACGTCGTCTTCGTTCGATAAAAAAAAACTACAGCACGATATTATAACACTAATGCTCGGCTCCTTAAGTACCTGACGCATGTGAAGCTTCTGAATAGCCCGAGGGAAGATTAGGGATTCGAATCGGTGGAATGTACCACGGGGCAGTGGCACGACATGCTTTGTAAAGGGGACACGTGCACCACATGTTTAAGCTTTAAGTGACGGCCACAGTCCAAACATGTCGCGGACAACTTAGAACTCACACAACTCACCGCGACAGCATCCTTCTTTAACCTTTCGCGACTCAACGCGCTTCGGAATCTAATAAGCTGCTTGAAAAGAAAAAAGATCGCAAGATTAAATACGGTATTGAACATGAACCGGGTTATTTTATAAAAATCTAATACTTTGTTGTGTTACTTAAACCTTTATAGCCGGAAAAAATTACGATTCATTACAGTTTTTCGCTTTGATTTGAAAATGTTTTAACTAATAATTACTGTGGATGGATCGTGGTGTCGCTACAGTAATAGAGTAATCAAATTTAATAGCGCAGTGATAACTAGAGAAAATTAATTTTTTAAAATATAGATACCTCAGTTTGTAACTTTTAAGTCGCACGGTCCCATAGAGGGTTAATTAAGGTGTATTTTTCTTGCGTTACGTATTTTTACAAACATCTATCATTTTTATTTCTTTGGTACAAATAAGTTAACTATAATGACCGATGGTGTCAGTGTTCATAATTGAGCTTAATATCTTTACACAATATGAAACAAAAAAAAAAGAGTGCAGTGATAACTAAAGAAAATTAATTTTTTTAAATATAGATACATCAGTTTGTAACTTTTAAGTCACACGGTCCCATAGAGGGTTAACGTGTAGATCCTTTCGAACATTTAGCAAGTCTTTACTGTACACGGGTGATATTACTCGATCTGACTATGAAATGTTTCGTTTTTCAGCTGTTTTTAGTAGTATACTGAATATTATATTATAAGTATTAGGGAAAGTCCGGGATAGTTCGACCATTTTTTCGAGAGAAGCCATTGTATTGTTAGTTCTTTACGTTTTCGTCGTTTTGGGCAAATTAAAGCAGCGCATAAATAATTTAGACTTTAGACTTGTTTTTCATCAAATAATAATAATAGTAAATAATAAATAATAATAATAGTAAATAACAATACTACATAATAATAATAGTAAATAATAATAGTATATAATAATAGTAGTAAATAATAATAGTATATAATAATAATAGTAAATAAGAATAGTATATAATAATAATACTAAATAATAATAAATAGAGAATCTTGGGATAGACAAGGAATTATGCAAGGTAAACTATGTACCGTAATCACGTTAAACAACTCTGTTAGCTAATCGATTGAATTTTTTTTTACACTCTGTAAACCTTGTCAATACATCAAACATCATACCTGGACATTAAATAATAAATTAAAAATCGTAATGCGATTTTATAGACATAACATAGTAGGAAAAAATACTAAATACAAAGTATATTACAGGCGTGTAAAAAAAAATCCTCTAATCCCATAAAACTAAGGTCCAAGAAAAATAAATTTTTACTTTTCACGAGAAACGTAAAATATTTTATTTTCACAAATATAGTGCAATACTATCTCATATACCTTAAACTGAAAAATGAATATGCATTAGCAAGCCAACGATGTATAAATTATTCTGAGCAAAAAAAATTTCCCATCTAATGTTATATAAAATACATATATTTTTCGTATGACGCGGTAACGCGAAAAAGAAACGAAAGACCCAAGAGAGGGTGTCACAGTGTCAGCAACGGTGAAAAATTTGCCAATTAAAAAAATCTCATTTCTCCCGGTAACGAGGGGCGGCGTGCAATTAATGTCAGCAGCGAAAATGATTTATGGGGTGAGGTGGGGAGGATGTGGGTCGTAGGCGAGAGGCTAGCTTATCATAAATTAATGAATTATCAGTTCTCGGTATGGGGAGCACGAGGGAGGAAGTTACGCGCGCGCGCTACGTCAATATGGTATTTAAAATATTCATCGGTATACTCCGGTGTACAAGAAATTTTCTCTAAGCCGTATTTATATCGCGTAAAACTTTTATGCGTGTCGGTAACTTCTTTTAGGGCGAAACCACCGATAAAAAAAAAAAATGGCGCCAAGAGGTGTACAGTAACTATACACCGAGCCCATTGGCCGTTGTTAAAAAAACAATATCGACCTTGCTGTCTATATTTCGCGCTAAAATCAATGAAAAATTCAGTTAGAAGCATGTAAGCATGGCTCATGACTAGATTGCTGATATTTATGCAAATGCATATTTTTATAGAAAATAAGTAAAAAAAAAAAAAATGGGACCTAAGGAGAAATTTGTTTTTTCATTAGAGAATTTTAAAAGCATATTTTTTTTATTTTAGATGTTTTGCGTAATGCATGTGGGTTGCATATTGGATATTTTTGATATATTACGTGCACATTTCTAACATGTTTGACGAACAAGTTGTTAATAGCTTTCTCGTGTCTATTTTTATTTTTGTGAATCACATATGCTCGTGCATTCGGGTTATTAGTAACGTACAGTATATTTCATGCATATATTTCATACTTCGGGAATATTTACTTATATATTTTTTGCATTGGGTAAGTTAAGGAGAAAAAAGTCAATACATCATAAGTTTAATTAACATCTAAACTAAAAAAAATATTTGCCAACCTCAATTTATGTGGGCTTATAATATTCATATTATGTTATATTGTATTTTTAATATATATTGTATACTGTTTTTAATAATATACTGAATATTGTAAATATTATAAAATATTATTCATTAAAAACAGCTAAAAAAGTAACAGTAGGCATTTTATAACCTACACGAAATCGAATCATGATACATACATACGTACGTACGTGAATTATCATTATTATTATTATTTATTTATTTAAAGCGTCTGTCTCTAAAAATTATTGACTATAGTTGTATTAGAAAGTATATATAACACTATGTTAGATTATAGATATATACGATAATTAAAAAATGTTTCTCTTTTAACCCTTTGCCCTATAACCACGAGTCACACTCGTGGCGCCGATTCTGGATAAAATACAATAAAAGCACATGGTATTTATGATAAAGTTCAATTTTAGCTTTAACTGTAATTTAAATTTACAATATTGAAAGTTAGCGAATACAAAATACCTGTAATATTTCAATACTTTGCGTTTGACAGAGTGTCAAAGATGTGAATAACTATTGCTAATATGTACGAAGATTGAGGAAATCGTAAGCCAAAGGGTTAAGAACTGAAATATTCGTTTCATTGTACATTTCTATTATATACAAGTATAAAAAATATTATGCGAGATTATAGATATATATATATACGATAATTAAAAAATGTTTGTCTTTTAAGAACTGAAATATTCGTTTCATTGTACATTTCTATTATATACAAATATGTACAATACTATGCGAGATTATATATATATACAATAATCAAAAAATGTTTGTCTTTTAAGAACTGAAATATTCGTTTCATTACTTACATCTCGTTTAGAATCGCCTTCGAGTTATCTGTGATATCCAAATTTGTTTCGTTTCAATACTTTCAGCAACCTATTTCGTGCATATTTACTTACACATTTCTTGCACAGTTGTCGGATATTCTAACATATTTTACTCGCATAAACATCCGCAGTCTAATCGTGACATCTAACATTTGCAACTAGTCGGTAACTCGTGATCTTATCCATGACAAAAACATCAACTATAAAACAGCTGGAATGATATCAGAATACGTAATCACTAAGAGAAATATGTATTGTGGAATGTTTGTATCCACTGTCAAGTTGTACGTCGATGTTCCGTGATTCACCTCGACGCGTACTTTAACCTCTATTTATCTTACTAACTCTTTTTCTTGTTTGTTTTCTCTCCCACCTCCTCATCCTCTGTCCCTCCATTTCTATCTCTTTCTTCCTTTCCAGTGCTCGCGTACCCTTTTGTTTCAATTCTTATTCTTTTCCTATTTCTGTACCATTCTTTGATGAAGCTATGCATTCTCTCTTCCACTTAATATCTATTAAGAACTGCACCGAAGTGAGATTCAAATCAAGGTTAAGTGTAAATTAAGCTGCCCGGCTTAAAAAGGGGAATGTGATCGCGAACCATATATGATTGGACGACGAATATTTTCCATTCTTCGATCTGGATAGTTATTTATTGTTATTCTAGATATTCGTGGATAATTGATAAGTATATGTTAATCTGTGTTGTTAGTTAAAGTTTAAATAGTAGCAGTGTATACGTTTAGTAAGATAAATTTAAAAAACGATTATGAATTATGGGTTATGACAATTTCTATTTTTCATAACACTTCTAATTAAAATGTTCCAAATTTGTAGATTAATGATCAATTGGGTAGCAACAGATGTAATATCATTTTTGATATCGCATATGAGACACTGAGAATAAAAAATATAAACAAAATAATTAACCAGCAAAACACCAGGATAATGTATTGCAAATAACCACGTTAAAAACTCAAAGAAATGTAAAATTAGGCAATGGTAAATGTTACAATTGAGTATCTCAAAAAGTACTGTTATCGAGCTCGTCCTTTCTTTTCTCAACACTTCATATATTAAAGAAAAATTGTATTTCTTAGATAAAATTACATAATTATACAAAAACAATAACAGTAGTATGAAAAAATTTTTATCTACGATTTTCAAGTTACAATGAAACTCTGCTCATAAACATTCATCTAAACCTTTGCACTCGACTGGCGTCATTACGGTGACACGAGCAATTTTCTTCAAAAATTATGTCTTAAGATAAATTTTCCATTTCCGTCGATTACACTTTTTTATATAATTTTAAAACAAACCAAATTACCCAAATATAATACAATTTCGTTCCCCTTCCAACACAACGCCTTAAATTTTCACAATAGTTCTGTGAAACTTGAAAAAAAATTTAATAATGCAGAGTTAATTCTCGCAATGGTTTATTTCCGGAATTTTATCGACCTGTTATCGAGCACCACCATTCACTAAGCTCGAGTCTTCTTAATAAAGTATTTCATTCCAGAGATATTCTTTCGCTCGTACTAATACAAACTACCAAAACAGTTGCAACTCTGCGAACAAAATATAGATACACGAATCGAATAATATTATAATCTCTTCTAAAAGTCGTCGAAACAATATCATGTGTTCCTACTTCGTCGACCGTGGCCGCTTACGGGAAACGTAGGTCGCTAATCAACCTGTAGGCGTCGCCACCGTCGCCAACATGGCCACGTGCTAGACGTGTTTACGCGAACTGCGTCATCTTTCGTATTTTTCTTCCTCGTATACCAAAGTGTTAGCGCGAGATTACGATACCGAGTATTATCATGTTATGCGTATATTGTGTCTGACAGTCATTATCGTGCTCCTCATGGGCATGGCCGGTGCGGATGTGCCTGTTCCAAGGTGCACCTGCGACGTCAGGAATCTGGCTACCTGTTCCGCTGTCAATCAGGACTCACCCACGAATGGAGTCGTGAGAAGTTACAGGCCACACGGAAGCCTCGCCAGGATACTTTACGACAAACAGAAGGCGGACGAGCAACTCGAGGCGTACGACAAAACTCAGGTAAATACCACTGTAACTAGGTTACATTTCTCGCTCGATCCTGCATCTCCGTACTTGAACCGCGCGTACTCCGTTCTCCGTGTCGCCGCCTGAGGTCACGTCAGTGATCTCAGGACCGTAGGTACGTTATGGTGCTTCGACGTAACGTAACAGTTACAATTATTCGTTTCCTTTCTTTCTTTTCTTTTTTTCTTTTTAATCGAACAGTATTGTCCGATTAAAAAGAAAAATACAATCTTTGAACAATACATTTCGATTAAAAAGATTGTTCGATTATTGAACGTTCATTAAGTATTGTTACGATAACCGTTGAGCTAATTTTAATCCTTAATTGATACGATAGGATCTGAGAAGCTCTATGAAACTTTTTACAAGTAAAATTTTATCGATACCCTTTACTTATTAATATATTATTAACATACCTATCGAAAGCATTTGAATTAATTTTAAATGTTCGAGTAAAAAGCAATTGAATTATGTCAGACCTCGCCATAAGGGTTAAAACGAACTCGTTTTCGATGCACGTACACGTTACGTATCTTTCAATATCAAGGAGAATCTACGTTATCGTTCCGTGTGACAAACTTAGCTTTCCGAGACCGATACATGCTTGGACACGCTACGTTGAAAGTGGAGATTTATTTAGTGGGTCAGATAAGATAGTAAAATTTCGAATGCAGCTGATTCACGGGATATTTTTATTTTGTTCGATGGCCACCAGAAACGACCGGGTGTCGGCCTTAATCGCGTTTAATTAAAACAACGTCGAGCAGAAATTTCTTTTCCGAGAATTAAGGACCTCTCAAATCTGGTCTCCGTAAATTCCGAGTGGCGCACGGGCTAGAAGGGTAATTGGGTTGCCGGGGGAGGAAGCTGGCCACGAAGGCTGCACCAAAGGGGAAGAGGGTGGGGAGAGCGGTAATAATTAGTACAATTACCGCACAAGGCCAACCACTGACTATCCCCTCTTTCCTCGAACGACGCTACTCAAGAGTCAAGAGCGTGCTCGGTAATTACGGGATAATTACGTCCTCGATATTCCTGAAACATCTTCGAACCCCGCTCCGGGCCACTGTCCGCGTCTTAGTTTGTATACGTGAACCGCGAGTTCGCCCTATTTATAATTGCACCCTACGGTTGCCTCCAATTTAACTCCTCTCGGAGTCACGAGCGATCACGTTGGGCCCGTGACTGTGCTGCATCTAGCAAAGTAATCGCGAACAAAAGTCTGCGCGAACTTGGATAGTGCGCGCGGCGCACGTTTCACAACTTCGAACGTCCATTCTATTAATAACGACAGTAGCATGTCATGGTTCGCGTTTCGATGCATGGTATACAGTTAGTTAGAAAAGTATCCGGCCACCTTAGGTAGTGACGTTATTTTTTTAACGTGTTACTTAACGTTTGGGGTCATCTGCCATTTTCAACCGCACCATTCTTATTGAATAATATCGTTATTTTGAAATTCTTTTCATGGAATTTTATTTCATAATATTTAGTTAAATAACATAAGGTTTATTTTCAAACTTTGAGGGTTCATTTTGAATAATTGTAGTTATTTTAAGGAATGCCTATTTAAGTGTAATTGGGGATGCAATGTGGGAGAATATAATTTTTTTCTTTCACGGTATTCTTATTAAATAATATTGCATTTTTGAACTTCCTTTCGTAGAATTTTATTCCACAATACTTAATAAAATAAAATAAGGTTTATTTTCAAGCTTTGTGTTATCTATCATTCCCATAATAGAGAATTCATTTAAAATAATTGTAGTTATTTTAAAGAATGCCTAATTAAGTGTAATTTGGCAATGTGGGAGAATATAATTTTTTTCTTCCGCACCATTCTTATTAAATAATACTGCATTTTTTAATTTCCTTTCATAGAATTTTATTCCACAATACTTAATAAAATAAAATAAGGTTTATTTTCAAGCTTTGTGTTATCTATCATTCCCATAATAGAGAATTCATTTAAAATAATTGTAGTTATTTTAAAGAATGCCTAATTAAGTGTAACTTGGCAATGTGGTAGAATATAATTTTTTTCTTCCGCACCATCCTTATTAAATAATACTGTACTTTTCAACTTCCTTTCGTAGAATTTCATTCCACAATATTTAGTAAAATAAAATAAGCTTTATTTTCAAGCTTTGTGTTATCTATCATTCCCATAATAGAGAATTCATTTAAAATAATTGTAGTTATTTTAAGGAATGCTTTATTAAGTGTAACTTGACAACGTGGTAAAATATAATTTTTTTCTTTTTTTTTCTTTTTTTTCTGTACATTAGATTCTGTTCTTGCACGGATTTTACACGAATTTCTTTTAATATTATAGATCGGTCGTTTCGATGAACATTTTTGTATACAATAGCTCACACACATAACCGTCACTTTTACAATTTTTTTGTCTGAGCCTCAAATGAAAATTCAAAACATACATTTTGTAAATTTATGACAGTTGTATACATACTGACCGTGTATGTGCAATTTTCTTTCTTTCCCTAGTTTGTTTCTCAATTAATGGCTTTGTTGTATCTTTAAAACAAACTATTTCTTTAAAATAATTTCTTGGATCCAAAGCTACCATTTCCCTACATTTAATTCCATATACGTATTATTTATTCAATAAGTTTTAACCCAATTTGCTAAAGCATGGTGAATGAACAAAGTACGTCACAAACATTCTTACAAATTAATATATTTTTAAAAATCATAAATTTTAGTTAGCCAGAACTATCAAAGAAGTACATTATTTTATAAAGTCGCTTAAATTTTAAAGTTTATCTTTATCCCTCCACTCTGTTGTAATTTTAAATGATCCTCCAGACCAACGCAAAATATTCGTAGCGACAGTGAATATTTCGCAGCAGTATAATATAAATACATGCGATTGATCATACCGACGCGAAAAATTTGCGTTCCAACCTCGAATTTGTAGTACTTCTCTTTTCTTTTCTTTTTTTTTCTTTTTGCAGCGAATTTATTTCGCTTTCCCAAGCGTTTTCTTCGTCGCTCGAGATTCGCGACTTTAAAAATATGATAAACGTCTAAGAGTCAATAAAAATTGTTGGAGATTATCTTATTTTATATGACTCATCGCACGAAGATAACAAAAACGTGAAGGAGGATAAAATGTAGATTGAAATTGGAAAAAAAAATTAAACGAAAGTGATGTCTGATATGATTACGCTTTTAGTATAATGGTAGCTAAAATTTGGGGCTTCAATGTGAACAATTGCAAATTTCACTGCCGCTTTAAATATTTCGCGATTGTTTTAGAGTTTCTTGAAGATGAATGAAAGAATTAAAATAAAACGAGCAAAAACATTTTGTGTATCTCTTGCTTAATTCTTTCACTACGATGTCTTTGTAAATAAGAGATCTTTTTATATTCAGATCGCTATAATTTTTGTTACAAAATTTGTATCGAGACGAATTCAACGAGTTAAAAATTTCTTTTTTTTTAATTTTCTAGTGGTCTAATAATGCGATTGTATTCAAGCAGAAAAGTATTCAAGCGAAAACAAATTGTAAAAATAAACTCACCGAATTCATTTTAATATCTACTAACTGATAAAAGAAAAGAAAGATTATAGAATTGTGCATAAAAAAATTGAAAGATGCCCTTAAATACTTAAAACAAAAAGACAAAAAATTAAATATGATTAGTTCGAAAGTTCTTCGAATCATATCATCTCCGAGAAAAAGAATTTTCATCGGTTCACTAGTTACGAAAATAATTGAAGTGGTCGCATCAATTGGTCCACACAGTATACAGTGGGTGATTAAATTATTACGATCAGACGAAGGAGTACAATGTTTCATATTTTTGGTAATATTATGACTTGAATAATGAGAACATGTAGGTACCATTTTTTCTTCTTTACACGTAGACAGATAGTTTGACTATAGTTTGATTTATTGGCGATACTATTTTACTTCGTTAATAGGCTAACATTCTATGCTGCCATAGTGCAATAACATTCTATGCTGCAATAGTGTGACTTGATAGTAGTGATTCATGAGATTATCTTTGTTCACGTGTGTTTTCCTTGATTGTTACATGTTTTAATATTATCAAGTAGTAGTGCACTTACGCACTTGTGCACTTATTATATTTTTGATATATTAGGTTGTCCCGAAAGTTTCTTTCGTCATCTTTACGCAGCGGTTTCGTCTAGCAGCGTTTAAATAAACATTCAGCCTTATTTGTTAAACGAGAGATGGAGGGAAAAAATAGAGCAAAATGAATCCTATATAAAATAATAATATATTGCAAAACATAAAATATTATGCATCCATTACTTATTAATGAAACGAAAGAAATTTTTAGGACAACCTAATGCATTTACCAGCTTTAAATTTAATTCAACGAATCATGATACATATCCTAGCAACTTTTTAAATAATACGTAGCAAATTAAAAATGATCGTTACACATTATTAAAAACCTAAGAATAATTTTTATACCGATAAAGGTGTCATTCCAATTGTACTTTCAATTCCATTCTTGCTCAAAGTTTGAATAATTACTTCGAAGTGGTCATAATAATTTCATCTCCCATTGTATTTATTTAATAAAAAACGAAGAACTTAATTTTACACCGCACCTCGTGCTACGCTATATCGGTTCAAAAGCTCGATTCACTCTGACCTCTCTCGCTTCCATTCATCCTAATATTACCTTACACGCATATGCACACACGCAGACACACACGTCACGTTTTTCCCAAAACAGTCACACGTATTCTTCGTCCGATTCTTAGAACAATTAAACATTCGCTCGATATTATCGAGGTATCTCCGAACGAGGATTCTCGAGTAATTTTCTTTGTTTGTCAAGTACAAAAGGACGTTGAGACGTCTCTCAAACTTCGTGACAATGTTTCGATCCAAACTGCGTCTTTCGTAAAGAAAGAGTTAATTTCAAAGATATTGAACTAACAGCTTCGTTTTCTATAAACCTTGCATACAACGCACGTTCCGTCCCCAAAGACAAAATCTTACACAAACCTCGTTTCACGCTTTCAATTCCTGTTCACTCGCGAAAATCACTTGCCCTTCGACCTTTACACCACTGTTTCCAACGCGTCCTCTCTTTAGCTTCAAATGTAATTCAACGAATCATCATACATATCCTAACAATTCTTTAAATAATATCTAGCAAATTAAAACTCATCGTTACACATCATTAAAAACCTAAGAATAATTTTTGCACCGAAAAAGGTGTCATTCCAATTGTACTTTCAATTCCATTCTTGCTCAAAGTTTGAATAATTATTTCTAAGCGGTCATAATAATTCCATCACCCACTGTGCGTCTTCTCTAAAGAAAGGGTTAGTTTCAAAGACATTAAACTAACAGCTTCGTTCTCTATAAACCTTGCATACAACACATGTTCAGTCCCCAAAGACAGAATCTTACACAAACCTCGTTCCACGCCTTCAATTCCTGTTCACTCGCGAAAATCGCTTGCCCTTCGACCTTTACACCACTGTTTCCAACGCGTCCTGTACTTTTAACCTCGCTTCACTCCCGGCCTGGAGAAAAGAAAAACAATACCCCCTTGCGTACGTTTTCCATTACGTACGTTCGAAATCCGCAGAAAGTCGTCACGAGCAGGCAGGCTGCACACCCTACGCGTCTGATCGCGTATTTATTCATCTAGCGGAAGAAAGAAGCTTTTATCGGTGTTTGCGAGAACCTTTTGCCCCGCGACACAGAGCAAATCGATTCGGAGGGCCGCGTGCTCGAGCCAGGTGCTCGCAGGAAAAGGGAAGAATCCCATTCGGTCGCGTGAAACGAGAAATTTGAAATTCGTGCGGAGGGACGCCCCGCGAGATTTGCCTCAACCCCCTGCGACCGAAATCGACTCGAGACGTAGCTCTCCTCCCTCGTCATCCCTTGTGTAGAGCTAGGTTCCAAGAGTCTGTGCCGCCATCGCCTAATATCCCTGAGCAGTCTGAAAACTTTACTCTCAGACCGAGTGGCGTGGATGCGTCGACCCGGTAGTGTTTTAAGGTTTTTAAAAGACTACCGCACCGTCCGTTTCCTCGCGGATCCGGGCTGGTGGAGGAGGGAAATAGGCGGAAGCGTAGAGAGAAAGAGGGACGGTCGTGTAGGGTGCTGCTTTGAAATATTAAGTGACTGATGGATGAGACTCCTGAGAGGAAGAAGGAGAAGGCCCTTGCGACCAGGACCGAGGTAGCTGGAGATGTTTCCGTTCCTTTACGCCCACCTAGTCTCCACCGCGTGTCCCATTTCGTAGGAATTTTAACTCGTTGCCGGGGCTACTGTCGTCGACCAGCTCACAGGAGATTGCGAAATACGGGAATCTCGCACGGGTTAACCCTTTGACTGCGGCGCGTTCTCGGAAGAATCCATCAATACGGACGGCGCGTTATTTAACCCTTTCGCTTCGGCTGTCCAGTCCGCCGAAGTACTGTCACTGAACGGAAGCGCGCGCCGTGAATACGTGCAGTATGCATTGTACATACGTTTTCCTGAGTCTTAAATAACTATTAGGTTGGTGCATATGAAACGTCGGATTTTCTTAGAGGGGAACATCGGGAACTGATACACGCCGATTTTGACGAAATTTTGCACAAATGTACTTTAGACCTTCCTAACAATATATCCGCACTTCATTGTTGCCCGTTTTTTACTTTAAGGGAGAAATCAACCCTTCTATTCGATTTCACCCTTCTATATAGGTATTTATAAATCATAGACGACAGAAGATATCAAAAAATGATTGAAACAAAAGTTATACTGTTTCTTACGGTCTATAAATCCGTGGACTCAATTTTCATAAAAATATAATTTCTTCGGAATCAGCCCTTCTATGAAAGTGTTTATAAATCGTAAACGACAAAAGATATCAAAAAATGATTGAAACAAAAGTTATACTGTTTCTTGCGGTCTATAAATCTATGCGAGAAATTTTCGGAAAAAATTATTTTTTTATGAAAATTGAGTCCCCCCGTACTCAAATAGAAGGGTTGATTTCTGCCTTAAAGTAAAAAAGGGACAACAATGAAGTACGGATATATTGTTAGGAAGATCTGAAAAACATTTGTGGACAGTTTCGTCAAAATCGGCGCGTGTCAGTCCCCGATATTCCCCTGTAAAAAAATCCGACGTTTCATATGCACCAACCTAATATTTTGCCGAATAAAACAATCCTATAAACTTTTATAACTTATAACTTTTACTATATTATTATAACTTCTATAACTTATAAACATTTATAACTTACATTTATAACTTACAAAGCTACCCACAAGTCATATTGTGCACGCCGCTTATAAGCGGCGCTCGTACCCACAAGTTATATTGTGCGCACCGCTTATAAGCGGCGTTCGAAGCGAAAGGGTTAAACGTCAGTCGCTGCGACTGGGGTCGTTCACTGTCTACTGATTAAAAGAGTACCCGGAGAATTGACCGAAAGATACTGAAACGTGCACCGATACTTCGTTGCTATACTATCTAACTTGTTATATTCCACGTTAAATCAATCGATAAAACAATAAAGATGTTATAGTAAAAGAATGCAGAGGGCGTATATTTACGGCTTTCGTATATATTGATAGACTTATGAAAGCGTATATATACGCCTTTAGCAGTCAAAGGGTTAATAATAATAGCAACACTCGGAATAATAATGTTTGTTACGTTTGTCAGAAGGTATAAAGGGAACGATGTTGTGGTGTGAAGGACCCTTGGTCCGATTATGGGAGCTGCTGTGGCTCAACGGAACTTTAAGGCCCTTGCACTTACTTTGACGAGTCTGACTCGCGATCACAATTTCGGGACAAACATGAATATNTCTTACGGTCTATAAATCCGTGGACTCAATTTTCATAAAAATATAATTTCTTCGGAATCAGCCCTTCTATGAAAGTGTTTATAAATCGTAAACGACAAAAGATATCAAAAAATGATTGAAACAAAAGTTATACTGTTTCTTGCGGTCTATAAATCTATGCGAGAAATTTTCGGAAAAAATTATTTTTTTATGAAAATTGAGTCCCCCCGTACTCAAATAGAAGGGTTGATTTCTGCC
>SMSQ01008352.1:28649-42180 GCA_019453375.1 Ctenoplectra terminalis
ATTTTGCCGAATAAAACAATCCTATAAACTTTTATAACTTATAACTTTTACTATATTATTATAACTTCTATAACTTATAAACATTTATAACTTACATTTATAACTTACAAAGCTACCCACAAGTCATATTGTGCACGCCGCTTATAAGCGGCGCTCGTACCCACAAGTTATATTGTGCGCACCGCTTATAAGCGGCGTTCGAAGCGAAAGGGTTAAACGTCAGTCGCTGCGACTGGGGTCGTTCACTGTCTACTGACTAAAAGAGTACCCGGAGAATTGACCGAAAGATACTGAAACGTGCACCGATACTTCGTTGCTATACTATCTAACTTGTTATATTCCACGTTAAATCAATCGATAAAACAATAAAGATGTTATAGTAAAAGAATGCAGAGGGCGTATATTTACGGCTTTCGTATATATTTATAGACTTATGAAAGCGTATATATACGCCTTTAGCAGTCAAAGGGTTAATAATAATAGCAACACTCGGAATAATAATGTTTGTTACGTTTGTCAGAAGGGATAAAGGGAACGATGTTGTGGTGTGAAGGACCCTTGGTCCGATTATGGGAGCTGCTGTGGCTCAACGGAACTTTAAGGCCCTTGCACTTACTTTGACGAGTCTGACTCGCGATCACAATTTCGGGACAAACATGAATATCACGGGTGGGCCCACGCGGGGCCTAAATCCGATAGTGGGAGCGCAAGAACGTAAACAGAGCGGTTAGCTGGAATAGCGACGATGCAATTAGATGAGACAAATTAATTTTTTTTTGAGCCTCTAGAGTCGGAATTTTGTTTCTTAATTACAAAAAAATTAAAATTCATTGCTGTTTCTCGCTTTGATGTGAACATTTTTTAATCAATATTTGTTATAAGTGATTTAACTGATAGCAGTACAATGGTACAGTAAGAAATCTTAATGGTACAATGATAAGTAAATAAAATAAAATTTAAACAATATAGATGCATGAGTTCAAGTCACATGATGCTATAGAGGATTAAATAAGATTTTATATTTTTCATGTTTTCTTCGATATGTAATTTTCATGTTTATTTTACGAAAAATGTAGAAAAGACTGCAACGTATTGTCCCAATTTTCTAAAATTACCACAAATGTGTTTGATTTGTTTTAACGAATATCATACCATTTTTAACACATCGAAGACCAGCAATTTTTTTGAAAATCTTATTATGGGAAAAACTTACATTCGAATAAAATGTTTACTCGCACGCTTCTACGAAATGTTTATACTTACGGTAAATAGGGATCTTGATTTCAATTTTCAGACCAAGCGGTCGTTTCTGAACGTAACTTCACATTTACAATTACTTTTCACTTTCATGAGTTGAAAGAAACGAAATACGAGATATCTCGTGATGGGTTCTCAATGTGTTAATATAAATTAATTTATAGTAGAGAAAAATAGCTCAATGGAAAAGACTTTAAATAAATTGTTTCCGTGTTAATGTACGGTATAACATAGCGTGTATATTTTTAATATTTTTATTTTGTATACTTTGTATTTGTTTATTCCATTAAATTCTTGTGTTACAAATGGGATTTTTATAAATTACTTGTAAAATTCTATTTAATTTGACGAAGAAGAACGTCACACAGTTATAACCATTATTCGTCTCTTGTGTCAATTGAACACATTTTTCTTATAAAAAGGTGCACGTTTCGATAGATGTGAAAGAGCAGCTTGGTTTATTATTTATGGACGAGAAAAATGATCTTGTTTCTCAATGTGCAAAAATTTCTCTGTTTATATTTCCAAGAAATTTGTAAATTTACTTATCTTATCGTTGTGTTTATTTTTTATCATTGTGTCAATTTGACACCAAGTAATGAATTACATTGGGAAAATGAATGATGAATGAGGGTTAAGCTAGTTGTAAGCATGCTTTAATGTATGTTGACAATTGTTTTTTGAAAATTCTTTGTTACCATAATGTAGGACATCAAATATCGTGCAACTTTGAATTTTTTTAACTTTTTTCTTCGCGACAATATGAAAAATCACGACTGCTTTGAGGAGTTGTTTTCAGCCCTAATAGTATTTAATTGTTGAAACAAAAGATGATTTATGAAAAGATGTATTTACAATTAGTAGCATTATGTTATTAGTAATAAGGGTTAAAATGGACTCAGACTAGAAATAAGTGATAAATCGTTTATGCATTTTGTCAAGTACACAATATAGAATAAAATATGATTTTTTAATAATATTATTATTAATTTTTTTTTTTTTTTTGCAAACAAAAATATAACCCACTGAAGAAATACAGTTGAGGCAAATTTAGAATAAGGTTGAGATAATGATTATATAATACGAAATAATACGTTTTGTGAATGTAAGTATTAGATATGATATGAGAGAAGCAAAAATTATTTTTAAATGCAAAATGCAGGGAATCAAAGGAAAAATATATTTTTTTGAAATTCGATATAAGTTTCAATTTTATACATTATTTAATGCTTCCGAGAGAAAATTATAATTGTTCATATGATTAATTAAATAGGTACGGAGCTATTCAAGTTACAAAATTACTATCATCGAACGCAATATAATTAAATAATAATAATTATTATTATTCATTTCTGGTTTATCTTCTTCTGTTTTTTTTTTTTTGTTCTTTTTTTAAGAAATATGACTTTAAATTATGGCTTGTATATCCTGTGCTTTGATTAAGATTCAGAGATGTGTAAATCTTAATCTTTAAGGTTTTACAGATGTGTACAATAGGTATGTTTGGAGAACGTGCAAATGTAAACTGAGTTCTGTTATAGCACGTTAAATTTAACTTTGGCCTGTATTGAAATAGTCAAGGGCATAACCGGCGCCTGCTGTTTGTATTCCTTATATTATAGGTGAAATTTCATTTATGAATATTAATTACAGATTTTTTTATATTTTTATTCCTTGCACACTGATTTTAAAATGTGTAATTTTAACGCGACGAAAGAAATTAAAATGAAAAAAAAAAACATTCATTATGCAAGATAAATGTTTGTATTCCTTATATTATAGGTGAAATTTCATTTATGAATATTAATTACAAATTTTTTTATATTTTTATTCCTTGCACACTGATTTACAAATGTGTAATTTTAACGCGACGAAAGAAATTAAAAGAAAAAAAAAAACATTCATTATGCAAGATAAATGTTTGTATTCCTTATATTATAGGTGAAATTTCATTTATGAATATTAATTACAAATTTTTTTATATTTTTATTCCTTGCACACTGATTTTAAAATGTGTAATTTTAACGCGACGAAAGAAATTAAAATGAAAAAAAAAACATTCATTATGCAAGATAAATGTTTGTATTCCTTATATTATAGGTGAAATTTCATTTATGAATATTAATTACAAATTTTTTTATATTTTTATTCCTTATACACTGATTTACAAATGTGTAATTTTAACGCGACGAAAGAAATTAAAATGAAAAAAAACATCCATAACGCAATACAAATAAATTTTCATCTACAATTCTTTGTAAAAAAATTACAAAAAATTCCTAAAAATGCACCCCAATAACTTCAAACCCAATAAAATCAAACAAATTGATTTTACGATCTTTATCATAATTTTCGATAAAAAATATTGCTTTGTAATTTATCTAACCTGAATTCAAATAACTCATGTATCCCCAACTCTATCTCATAAAATATCTTTGCAATAAGTAAACTGTTTCATTTTAATAGAAAATTATTTAACAGTAATGCGAATGTTATAAAAAGAAATTCATTGTACAAAAATATTTTTTTTCTGAATATTTCATACTATTGTAATTTCAAAAAAGTTTAAAAATTATGTAGTTATTTCCGAAACTATACATTATTATCGTAAAAATTACAACACAGCTTTGCGATGACCCACTTTTTTAAACGAACCAATAAATTTCAATTTAAATTAATTAACATTTAAACCAATTGGATATAAATTTAATTGAAGTCTGAACTAAAAAAATTTTATTGCAAAACAATATTTGCTAAAATACATACGAATTTATAATGTTAATAGTACTCTACTAAAAACAGCTGAGAAACGGAACATTTCACAGTCTGCATAAAATCGAGCCATCTTACCTGGAATTACTCTATCAGAATATTTTTTACAAAATTATTTACAATTATCCACCATGTGTTGCATTAATTACAAAATTGTGCATTAAAATATTCCTAAAATAAATATACAAACCAAAATATGTGTATTTTAGTAATGGCTGCCTGTAATAAACAGCATCGCATGGTTTAAAGGTTGTGTTGACTTAAAAAATTGCTAACGTCAAATAACATAACCTATCACGAGTACATCTTAAAGATAAGCGCACATTAAGATAGGTACTTATTTTTAGACACTTAATATTTAAACTCCAAATGAATTTATATTCTGAAGCACTAAGTAAGCTTGATGGTCAATGATACTTTAGATAATAACTCCAACAAAGAAATTATCGTTCGAACGGTTCAATGACTCGTGACTAACGGAAGACTAATTATTCGACATGACTTAACCGCTCTTATCCAATTCAAACCGTTATTTTTCCTTTTTTTTTAAGTTATATTAACGCTATCAAAAAAACAGTAATTTTTATTTGAGAAACACGGAAGTCCCGTAGTCACTCTCACAAGGAATGTTACGGAGTTTACACACGCTGATTTTGATGAAAGTTTTATATGATATACATAAATCTTGAAGAAATATTAGACACATATTTTTTTTTTATATTGATCATCGTTCACTTTGTAGGGGTGATTAGGAGTAAATAGCTCTCAAAGTGGGGTTTAAAATTTTTTAAGCGATACAATTTTTTTTTTTTTTTTAAGTTTTTATAGAGCTGAATTCTTTTTATCTTCAATAGTTAATCTTGTAATATTTATTTAATTATCTAATTGTCTAATATTTATCTTCAATGGTTAGTTTTTAAATATTTATCTCCAATAGTTAACTTTCTAATATTTATTTAATTATCTAATTTTCTAATATTTATCTCCAATGGTTAGTTTTCTAATATTTATCTCCAATGATTAGTTTTCTAATATTTATCTTCAATAATTAATTTTCTAATATTTATTTAATTATTTAATTTTCTAATATTTATCTCCAATGATTAGTTTTCTAATATTTATCTTCAATAATTAATTTTCTAATATTTATTTAATTATTTAATTTTCTAATATTTATCTTCAATGGTTAGTTTTTTAATATTTATCTCCAATAGTTAACTTTCTAATATTTATTTAATTATCTAATTTTCTAATATTTATCTCCAATGGTTAGTTTTCTAATATTTATCTCCAATGATTAATTTTCTAATATTTATCTTCAATAGTTAATTTTCTAATATTTATTTAATTATCTAATTTTCTAATATTTATCTCCAATGGTTAGTTTTTTAATATTTATCTCCAATAGTTAACTTTCTAATATTTATTTAATTATCTAATTTTCTAATATTTATCTCCAATGGTTAGATTTCTAATATTTATCTTCAATAGTTAATTTTCTAATATTTATTTAATTATCTAATTTTCTAATATTTATCTCCAATAGTTAGTTTTCTAATATTCATCTAATTATCTAATCTTCTAATTATCCAAAACTTTCTTTCTATCTCCAATAGTTTTCAAGATATACTCATAAATAGGTTTTTCACCCCCTATTTCGAGAACTAATAATACCCCTTCAAAGTAAACCATAGCCAATATAAAAAAAAATACGTCTAATACTTTTTCCAGATTTATATCATATAAAAATTCAAAATCGGCGTGTGTCAACTCCGTAACATTCTTTGTAAACTTTATGTCCAAACATATTTCCTCGATACTCGAAAGCTAAACTACCCCAATTTTCACATGGACTACAACATATTTAAATTTGAACAAAATCACAAAGTGAAAAATACAAAAGTGATCGATTTGGCATGGAATGTATATGATAAATAAACAAACAAGGTACTCAGCGGTCAGCACGTGACATGAATAGCGAAGACTAAATGACAATTGTTACGTACGCGTAATCTTCCGAGCTTGATCGTGAAGTGTTACTCGTATCTCACACGCCGATTACTTTTTGTGCGAGTACTTTAGATGTGTTGAAGATATTTCGTGATGTATAGAGACCGTTTATCTCACGTGTTTCGCTCGGTTGTTCTGCTTAATCTGCTCTATTGCTTACAAGTTTTTACATTGAAAATTCGGAATATTTTCATTGATTGGTTAATCCTCTATGGCTTTGACTTAAAAGTTACAAATTAATGTATCTAATTATCTTATCTAATTATCACTGTTCTATTAAATTTAATTACTGTATTACCATAGCGACACCATGATCCATCTGTAGCAATTATTAGCTTAAAAATTTTCAAATCTAAGTGAAAAACTGTAAGCAATCGCAATTTCTTCTCTGAAAAGCAGACAAAATTCGAGCTACAGAGGGTTAAAAAAAAAAGAGGCGATAAGAATAGAGTAACGATAAATTTTGCTCTAAAAGAGCCGGGCAGTTAAGTGTTAAAAAAGAAATACACTATATCCTCGAACGTTATAGCTAGTACAGTTTCATCATTTTTCTTTATATGCAAAGGAACAATCACGTGATGGTCGCCATTAATATAATTTATCAATATAAAATGTTATTATAAAAAATGATTCTCTATGTCAGACAACTTTTCTCTACTTTGTCAGATTAGTATGTGATCGAATAACTATAAATATATACAGTTAACCCTCCTATAACACGGTAGATAGGGTCCTAGAAAATGCCGTTCTGTGTAAAACCGTGTTATAGGAGACCTAGAGCTAGCACAAAAAGGGGAGTTACGTTCTGAAAACTTATTAAAAACAAACTTTTTTTTTAATTCCATATAAGCAACTTAATTTTTATTAAAAATATAAATGTATGTATAATACAAAACGAAAAAAAAAAAATATTTTTTTAAATTTTTTCCTCATCATTACTCAGTACAAACAAACAAACAAAGAAGATTCCGAATCTTCTTCTTCTTCATTTAGATTTTTTGCACCTTCTATCCTCTTTAGAAAATCTGTAATTTTGGTTTGTTTGCTGGTTCTTATAAGGTTACATTATTTTAAGGTAATTTAATTTTTAAATATGTTAGTTTTTAAAATCTGTAGTTTTGGTTTGTTTGCTGGTTCTTACAAGGTGACATTATTTTAAGGTAATTTACTTTCTAAATATGTTAAACAAAAATCATGTTATCGAGTGCTGTAGAAGTACAGTGTTGTACAAACATTTTCGCAATTTTCTTATCGTGTTAGAACGAAACACTGTTATAGGATGCTACATGTAGGTAGGAAGGCTACCAGTATAACAAATGAATTACAAATTCAAATATTAAATAAATAAGAAATAACGAAAAAAAGAAAGAAACGATGTAAATAAAATCGAGCCACGACACTCAATTATACCAAGTAGCAGGAAAACACGCAACAGACAACGAATGAACAAAAAAAGTAAAGAGACAAAGAGAAGGAGTAACCGTTATCGTTCACGCGACGAGAAATTGTTTCGAGCAAAGAGCAGCCAGAGATGATACGGCTCGCGTTTATGGTCGTGGAACGAAATCTAGGATCTTTCATGGCACTTCCTTGGTCAGAATCGCGAAGGAAGATGTTGTCGGGTCCGCGATAAATCCGGATGGCCGGTGGATCTTCGTTTATCAAGTCGTATGATCGCGGGCGCGCGTCGTGTGCGCGTACGTGCGTGCGCAGTGGATCGGTCACGTCGAAAAACTGATTTCTGGATTGTAGATCCACGCTCGATCCTCGAACAGTCGTATTTATGTCTTTATTCGTACGCAGAATACCGGTTTCCGCGGAGAGGAGAACACGATCTCATCGGACGGATTCTTCTGCGCGTACACGATACGCTTTGTCGCCGAACTTCTTGCGTACGCGACGCGAGTCCCCGATGCGAAGGCCGGCCCGGCGACCGATTTGAAAGTCGCGGGGCAAAGAAACCGGCGTTCGAAGACGAGTCGGTGAAACGAAGGATTTCATTAGGCCCGCCCTTACCGACCCTTTGGTATTTCACATTTTTGCCGATCTTCGGCGTCGACCTCGACTCTTCGTCTGCCAACCGCGAAGAAGTAATGAGCGTGATAAAGAACGTTAGACTGCGTTGTTTTTTTGCTTTTTGCTATTTCATGCGATTTGTTCTGTTGCTGGTGCACTTTAACCCTTGGACAGCGGATAGTTTTATACTCACACGTACGTCGGATATACGGGATGTCTCAAAAGGTTTGTAAGTTTCTTTAACCCTCTATGGGACCGTGTGACTTAAAACTTACAAACTGATGTATCTGTATTTTAAAAAATTAATTTTGTTTAGTTATCACTGCACTATTAACCACGTTGACTGCCACGCCAAAATCACATGTTTTGCTCAGGACGCCATATCGGTAAATAGAAGATTCGACAAAAATTAATCTCATTTTTGATCTTCTAATAAAAATTTTTAATCGTTGAATAGTGCACACTTTATTTCAAAGTATTCTCTAATAGCGATGATGATGTTCAAAATTCATTAACTATCGATGTTCATTTAATTTTTACAATTATAAACATGTGTTAAATTTGATCACTGTATTACTGTAGCGACACCACGATCCATCTACAGTAATTATTAGTTAAAACATTTTCAAATCAAAGTGAAAAACTGTAATCGATCGTAATTTTTTCTCCAATAAGCAGACAAAATTCATGCTATAGAGGGTTAAAGTTAAGTTTCCTTATGGATGGGAATGTATGCAGAACCAAAATACAAATCCTAAGGTGTTTTTAATTGTTCAATAGTGCACACTTTATTTCAAATTATTCTCTAATAGAGAGATCTCTATTCTAAATCTTCGTTTAATTTTTACAATTATAAACATTTGAAGCAATCTGATCACCGATGACCACATTGGCGCTAGAAGAGAAACAATCTCCGGTCACATATGACCACCGTGGCAGTCAACGTGTTAAAAATCAAATAAATGGAAAAAAAAATATCCAGAATTCTACGAAGCAAGTAACAAGGCTTGCAACGAAATATAATTGTGTAAATAAAGCAAATGAAGCTGTTCTTAACCCTCTATGCGACCGTGTGACTTAAAAGTTAGAAACTGATGTATCTGTATTTTAAAAAATTAATTCTGTTTAGTTATCGCTGCACTATTAAATTTGATTACCGTATTACTGTAGCGACACCACGATCCATCTACAGTAATTATTAGTTGAAACATTTTCAAATCAAAGTGAAAAACTGTAATCGATCGCAATTTTTTCTCCAATAAGCAGACAAAATTCAGGCTATAGAGAGTTAACACATTGACAGCCGGCCCCGCGAAACACGCGGATTTCTGAGCTGTCGCTTGAGCGCCGGCCCCACGATGATGTGGAATTTTTTTTGCTGGTATGAGTGCCTTGCACATCGATTTGTATTTACTTGCCATGGTTACGTCGATCTTCATTTGTCATACTCTAAAGACAAAACGTATACGATGGTTCGGGAACAATCCAGGCAAGAATCACTCTCGAGCAGTGTATTCCGCAGACAGTATATCTTTCGTACGCTTACGTTTTTGATTGAACAGTATAACAAGTTTTATTATTCTGTAACTTTTTACCCATATAATATGAGTGAAATTATTAATGGGTATATTGCTGACTCTCTATCGCATTATTCGGTACATTCAGAAGATTCTGATATAGAAATTTTTATTTTCAGCGTTATTTTTTTTTTTTTTTTTTGGCTATTCAGTGATCAGAAACAAGCGAATAAGGCCGGCGTTTTGTGATGATGACGAAAATGAGAGCGTGACGCAACAGGGTTAACTTATAAAATGAAAATGATATCGTGTAACTGTGTTTTGTTTTTCGTCGCTGAAAATATAAATTTGAAAATTGGTGCTGGTGAGATTGACCAGCCACATTTATGTCTAAAATGTTTTAACACGGTACACCGCTAGATGCAAGATTTCATAGAAATTAATCTTTGATTATCCATGTTCTGATAAAAATTTTTAATCGTTCAATGGGGCACCTTTTACTTCAAACTGTGGCGGGTGGATGATGGTATAGGATAGGAAATCGTTTCTCGTCCGGGGCCAGCTAGTGGACTCGTCAGTAAGGCAGGTCACCAATTTCGTGGCGGGTGAAAGAAGGAAAGAAAAGGATAAGAAAGAAGTTTCGTAAACATTTGAATCTTCGAGTTGCTGGTAATATTAATGAAAAAACACTTCGAGTGCAAAGGGTTAAAGGAGTATACATACGCTCTTCGTAGCGAAAGGGTTAATCTTCTCGATCTTTTGATTCACTAAAATCTGACTGGCCTCTACGGTCAGTCGGTACGGTCTTCGACATCTGCTAAAATAACACTTTTACCGTCTCGCATCTTTAAAACTATTAAAACAACTGCACCCAGCATTTTGCGTGCAGTAACAGAGAGTTCACAACCGACACGAGCCCGCGGGACTATTAGATCAAAATCGAGAACCGATATTTCGGATCCTCCCCTCGTTAACGTCGTTCTGGCAACGATAAAAATTGAGATTCACCGCGGCAAGGCAACGAGTGACGCAAGGAACAGTTGGTAAAACGAGATTGCCGCGTGCAAGGTGTTATCCTTCGCGACAAGGTAAATTAGCGAGTGTACAGAAGATTTTCGTGCGCAGCCTATACTTCTCGTGGCCGCAACAAAGGCATCGCGATATCGCTGTTCGTTTCAGGGAACAAAGAAGAAGAAAAAAAAAGAAAAGAAAAAAACGAGAGAAAAAATACCGAAAAAAAAGAAGCATTAACAACTTGCACGGCTGTGGACTCCGTGGAGAAAAGGAAAAATATTATCGAAGAGACGATAGTCTTGAACGCGAACGCGACCGATCGATGAGGCGAAGGGAAGAAGAAGGCTGTCATAAAAGCCGTGGAAAACGTTGGAAAGCTCGTTGAAAAAAGGCGAAGAAAGAGGACGATGAGACGGTCGAGCCGCACACATCGTAATTTGCAAGTTATTTTACGCGGCTATACGGATCGGATAACGAAGCCGCGGGACGGACACAGATCGTTATCGGCTCGTTCTCGAAATATTCCTCCGGGGCACCACGTAAGTCCAGGAACGTTATACGTAACCAGAGAGTGCTCTTCCAGCCGTTTCACGCATGATCGATCGCGTCTCTCGCTGGCCAAAGGGTCTCCAAATGATTATATCGGTTCCATCGACGTTTATACGTATGCGTGTGCGCCCTGTGCTGATAACGATCCGATTCATTTTGCGCATCGCGGACTCGCGATAGAACTCGCAAATAATTTCGAATCGATAATGTTAGAGAATGGAGCTGTTACTGGTTGGGTAAATTGGGTGGTGTGGCATGTACTCGGAAAATACCTTGGGAGAATTAAAAATATTCAGGTATGTTTTAGCTAGGAGGTACTCTATCTATGTGCAGAGTAAAGACATCGAAAATGAGACACGTGGCTAATTTGAGACATTGGTATTTCCACAAGGGTGTTTCTTTGACGAAAAATTGAAATGATTCTTAACACATTGCGGACCGATCACGAGATATCTCGTATTCCGTTTCTTTTAGTTTGTAAAAGTAACAAGCAATTGTAAATGGGATGTTACGTTTAGAAATGATCACTTTGGTAGAAAATAGAAATGAAGATCCATATTTACTGTAGGTATAGTTGTTTTGAAAAAGTGTGCAAGTAAAAATTTTATTCGAGTATAACTTCATCCCGCAGTAAGATTTTCAAAAAAGTTTCTGGTCTTCAATGTGTTAACACGTTAAGCGCCACGCGGGTTCCTGCAGACCGACGCTGAAATTTTCGTTTAGGCGTCGTTGGTTTCTGTGAACCGACAGTAACAATTTTGAAAAATAATATCTCATAATTCATAAATGCGTTCTATTAAATCACATTAACACGTTGACGCCGGCGTGCATCACCGGTGGGTCACACGCGTCTGTTCCGTGGGACAGCATGCATCACAGTGGGTCACACTTGTATTTCACAAAATAGGTTTATTTTTCAACTCTCAACATAATAAACAGACATTCAATATTATAAAAATAACATAATTATTTAATTTTTTTGTGGGGCGGACCACTAGTTGAAGCGTCGCCGCACGGAACGAACCGCGAATATCCGCGCCGGCGTCAACGTGTTAAACAAAGACACCACTTTCCTTTACAGGCCTCCACAATTTTATTCTTAAATTCTTAACTATTTTGCGACCAAATGTTTCTGAATTAGTATCACAGCACACAGTCTAACGGAAAGTCGACCAAAATCGGCGTGGCGCTTAACGTGTTAACACATTGCGTACGGGAGACGAGATATCTCGTCTTCAGGAATCCGAACGTTGTGTCCGGAAGACGAGATATCTCGTTTTCAGGTTTCTCCGACCCAATCGACGATTTAAGGAACTAAAAATAGTCCGATCCCTGCGGACCGACGCTGAAATTTTCGTTTAGGCGTCGTTGTTTCCCGAAAACTGACAGTATCAATCTCAAAAAAGAATACTCTATAATTCATCAACGAGTAGATAACTAAATAAAATAAATTTTTTTTTAAATATGCACAAACATATGACGAATTCAGAAATACGAAAATTTTTACCTTTTTCGCTTTCCATTGCCTGATATTTAATCAAACATAAATGGAGTCTTCAATGCACTCGTTTATATCTTCTATATTTTTGTATCGGATAAAAGTATCTACGAAAATAATTTTTCTTTTAAATATGCACAAACATATGACGAATTCAGAAATACGAAAATTTTTACCTTTTTCGCTTTCCATTGCCTGATATTTAATCAAACATAAATGGAGTCTCCAATGCACTCGTTTATATCTTCTATATTTTTGTATCGGATAAAAGTATCTACAAAAATAATTTTCTTTTTAAATATGCACAAACATATGACGAATTCAAAAGCACAAAAATTTTTACACATTAACATCTTATTCTAAAAAAAAAGTTAAAATATTCCGAGAACAGTTTATTAACACTAGAACTATCACACTACGTACAAAATGACCGATTCCTAATTTTTTACAGAAATTTTATAAGTTGACTATGACATCTCACAGGCAATTTTCCGTGATTTTCTGTTAAAAATGTAGACAAAGCTTTGTTTCCCTTGCATTGCGTATTTTTTTATATACCTTTCATTATGATTTTCTATGTAGAAATAAGTATGCTTTATTCGTCGGTAGTTCTAGTGTTAATGTTGCATTTAAACGATAATATAATCAGTTGATAATATTAAGATTGATCTAATAAAGAAACTAACCGAATAATTAATTTCAAATATCGTACAAACCTTCTTTGTAAACAACTATAAAAACTCGCGACCAGAAAAAACGAATTTAATGGCGTCTTACTGAAACAATCGGTTGCACTTGAATTGTTGTCTCGTGTAGACGACATTGTCACTTGTGTTGATAATTCTAAACAGCACTGTTTAACTCTTTGAGGTACGGTGGGATTAAAAGTGTCCCACCT
>SMSQ01008371.1:2191-16622 GCA_019453375.1 Ctenoplectra terminalis
CGAGAAAAATTTTCTTATTCGATGAACGTAGTCTTGCATTGGGGACCATGCGGCTTAAAGGAAGCGCTCGTGATTTTAGAGTTGATGAGTCAGAGGGGCTTCTAATTTAATACCTCTGTTCGGAGACAAATGCCTTAACTGTTGGAAGCATAAGATATTTTTCTTTTATTTTTATATAATAAAATTCCTCTCTTCTTTTTATTTTTTAGCATTTGAGAAGCGTTTCAAAAAAATGTTCAGAAATGTTTGACACGAGACTTTTTTGAAAGCTGTGAAAGATTGCGAACAGCAACGTGTAAATTTACAGTGCAACTATCTGCAATTTTGAAAGTTATGCGAGAATTCTAAGTACCAGTTGTAATTTCAAGTTATCGCTTTCAATATTTTTTAACTCATTTATCTTAGTTATATTAACGACATTTGTATAAGGGAGCACCGCTCTTCCTTCCGGCGCGGTCCACCATTCCCGATATTACAATATTGTTTATAAATTCCACCCACAATCAAAGAGTTAACTCTCGACATGGCGCAAAAATAATTTCCGCCACGAAACTCGCGTTNCGTACCGAAAGGGTTAAAGGAAAGTCGACCAAAATCGGCGTGGCGCTTAACGTGCTAACGCATTGCTGACCGGCAACTTTTCTGAAAATTTACCTCATGTGCCCGGCTNTATAATTTTTTAGCGCATGTATGCGCCCACAGTAGCCAAGGGGCTAAGCTGGTCGCGATCCGTACGATGTTAAATCGTTCCGTTCGTTTAAATCGCGATGTTTCTACGTTCGATTTTCTTTATTTTTTAATTTTTTTTTTTTTATTTCTCGTTGTTGTTCGGTCGTTCGTTTATGGATTATAATAATGGGATCGTTCGGTGGACAAAAGCGTTGTCTTATCAGTTTCCTTGCAGCAGCCGTGTAATATCGCATTCACGACCAAATTCATAATCTGATTACGGTGTACTATAGGTCAGAGTTTCAACTTTGCGCTTAATTAGCAAGCGATGGGCGGTTGCTCGCTCATAGTGTCCACGGGTATCAGCCGTCGGATGTTTAACTTGACCGGTGGATACCGAAAACCAAAGTTTTTGCAGGTGATTAATTCAAACAAAACCGAAAATTCAATTAATTTTATATTAGAGCCGTGGCGCGTGTATCAATTACTCGGGAGCAAACGTTGCTGGTGGGACCAGCAACAGGCATGTAGACGGGCAGAGGGTAGGTTTCCGCGACGCCGGAAAATAGGGGGATGCATAAATTTCACTTTAAATTAATTCGAAACTAATTTAATACGGTTAAGTTAATGTGGATTATAACACTAAGCCAACAATAATACTGAGCGTGATACGGGGCTGACTCGGCAGCACCGTGAGTCATCATTGTGCGCTATCTTTTATCGTTTCCATCGATATTAAATTCGCGTTTTGTTTATTAAAATAAGATTGCTATATTTAGAAGGATGTAAGGTTCTTTTTTTTTTGCTGGAAATTAATATATTGGTAGGATTGTAAGATGAATAGGATATTCGTTGAATTGGGATCGTTCAGAAAAATATTAATTTTCGTGGCAGAAAAGTACTGTTGTTCTTGGTATTTTTCTTTAGCAATAGGTTGAGAATTTTTATATAAATTCGTATTCTTATGAAAATATTTAAATTTCACTAAATATTATGAGTACTGTACTTTGGATTTATTTATATATTTTTCTTTATCAGTAGATTGACAATTTTTATATAAATTCATATTCTTATGAAAATATTAAAAAATTACAAACTATGTAGACAATTATTTTATTCACTAAATATTATAATACATATTGTACTTTAAGGTTTATTAATATACTTTTACTTATTAGGTATGTTCATTCTGTGTATTTTTTATATATTTCTCACACGCTAGTCACAAGACATTATAAATGGTCCCAGTTCAACGAGTTCTCACTCAAGAATCGGCATCAGAAAATTAACCATAATTCACCGAAAGATCCATTCAGCCTATTATCACAACAGACAGGTATATCACAGTTCAAGCTTCTCGATTTCCAAATATTCACTCCGAGACATCCAAAAGCTCCGCGTATGAACCCATAATGGCAGCGTTGAAGCAATACCAGTAGCTTCCTCTCTCAAACCGTTGACAGAGAGCTCAAGGCGAATCCGCTACACACCCTATAACCTTTAACATCGTAGTTTCGACGTTGCACAGCGAAGAAGCGACGGCGCAACTCGTTTGTTGAGAAGGTGCAGCATAGGTTTCGATGGGGCGGAGGGGTGAGTTAAGGGATACAGAGACGTTGGAAGGAACGAAGAGCTTCAGAAGGGTGGCTCTTTGGCTGCCGACAGTGCCTACTTCGAAATTATACAGCGTTTATGCCCTTATTAATGCGAATCCTAGCAGATATGGTCGGAGAGATTGAGGAGGTTGAGTTATGATTCAGCCCTGCTCGTTCCTTGGCCGCTTTTGAGCCAGCACCGCCATAATGCCCCGTGATTAATCCCTCGGGGCACGGGCTGGCACTACCAACGGTGCATCTCACCACCTTCAGCTCCCTACCTTTTGCATAACCCTTCTCTCTTCTGTCTCTATCTCTGTCTCTCTATTTTGCTCTCCGTCTTGGTTTCTGTTTCACTCTTGGTCTCGCTTTCTCTCGGTTTTTGTTCCAGTCTCCTTTTCTCTCGTGTTATCGCTTGGTCTTTTAGCGGTTCTTTCTCTATTGTTATCTCTTGCTCTTTTAGCTTCTCTTTCTGTATTATTATCTCTTTTTCTCTTCTTGTCTCTTGCTTTTTTAGTTCCTCTTTCTGTATTGTTGTCTCTTGGTGTTTTAGTCGCTCTTTCTATATTGGTATCTCTTTCTCTCTTGTTGTTGTTTGCTCTTTTGGTCCCTCTTTCTATATTAGTATCTGTTTCTCATTTATTTCTTGCTCTTTTAGTCCCTTTTTCTATCTTAATAGATACTTAGTCCCTTTTTCTATCTTAGTATCTCTTTCTCGATTGTTGTCTCCTGCTCTTTTGGTTCCTCTTTCTATCTTAATATTTCTTTCTATATTAGTATCCCTTTCTCCCTTGTTATCTATTGCTCTTTTAGTCCTTTCTATCTTAGTCTCTCTTTCTATTTTAGTATCACTTTCTATATTAGTATCCCTTTCTCCCTTATTATCTCTTGCTCTTTTAGTCCTTTCTATCTTAGTAGCTGTTTTTATATTAGTATTTCTTTCTCTCGTGTTATGTCCTGCTCTTTTGATCCCTCTTTCTACATTAGTATCTCTTTCTATATTAGTATCCCTTTCTCCCTTGTAATTTCTTACTATTTTAGTCCCTCTTTCTATCATAGTGTCTCTTTCTATATTAGTATCCCTTTCTCCCTTGTAATTTCTTACTATTTTAGTCCCTCTTTCTATCATAGTTTCTTTTTCTATCTTAGTATCTCTTTCTGTATTATTGTGTCCTGCTCTTTTGATCCCTCTTTCTATCTTAGTATCTCTTTCTATATTAGTATCCCTTTCTCCCTTCTTATCTCTTACTATTTTAGTCCCTCTTTCTATTTTAATATCTCTTTCTATCTTAGTATCCCTTTCTATCGTAGTATCTCTTTCTATCTTAGTATCTCTTTCTCCATTGCCGTCTCCTGCTCTTTAAGTCCGTCTTTCTATATTAGTATCTCTTTCTCCCTTCTCATCTCTTGCTCTTTTAGCCCCTCGTTCTATCTCAGCATCTCTTTCCCGCTATCTCTTGCTGTCTTTCTCTCGCTTCCTATCTTACTCTCCTTTTCTCGCACACTCTCTGCGACTATCTCACTCTCTCACTCTCTTTCTCTCTCTCTCTCTGTACCGAGCCAACAACCCCTTACACAGTTCGCCACCCACCTATCCAACGTGTACCTTTGTGGTAGCACCCTCGACGCAGATCAGTATTTCACCAGGCGTCCGGAATTTTAATACGCGGTTTTACCACCGCGCGAGGCGTCATCCTAGTCGTTGCCACGCTCGCGTTAGAATTTATACACGGCTTCCCGCCGCGGGTGATCCGTAATTAGCCGGTGTGCGAGCACCTCGCACACAGATGCATCCTCCTTTTCCCCGATTCCGTCCAATTGTCCTGTTTCTAACTGTTGTTACCCGGATAGGTTGCTTTTCCACGTTCCACTGGCTCCTATGGTTGCCGAGGGATGATTTCTTTGATGTCGACTGCCCGTGGCAGGTGATCGAGGCGAACGTCTGCGATCGAAGCTTTCTATGCGGTTTTCTTTCTTCCACTTCTCTCTTTCCTCCGCTTAGGGGCCACTTTTTGGAGCATTCTTTTCTCTCTTCCATCAACGATGGCTTGTTAAAGGTTTTATTGTCAGAGCAAGGCTGTAGTTACTCGGTGATTAGCACTTGTGTCTAGAAATTGATGTAACTGACCGGTGGTTCTTTATTTCACTGTAGTTAGGTTAAACCTTTCGCTAGGACGGTCATAGTGTAGGTGGCTAATGTTACACTGTCTCGCGATTTTTATGTAATTTAAATTATCTGATTTAACATATCCGAGTACAATAAATACTATTTTTCCGATTGTGCGCTTGTAATTTGCAAATATGAACGCGAGTCATTAATAGTAGCGAAAGGGTTAAGCGGAATCTTTTGAACAACAAATTTAAACTTAAGTCACTGTTATCTACAGTCTCAAGTTTACGATATAGATAGATTTATATTTTATCTCTTAATTACTATTTATAATGTGTATTCTGGTATTTTTTAAATAGTTGGTTTTGCGAATTGCACGGTGGTGCACCGTACACAAAATTAACTATCGTGTTTGTAAAAACTTACTGAAATTGTATAATAATTACGATTGCGTTTAAAAAAAATGTATAGTACAAAATTCACATATTGTAGAACAAATATATCTTGAAAAAAATATTAGACACGTATTTTTTATATATCTTTTTATACATCTTTGATAGTTTTCAAGATACACTATCAAACAGGTTTTTTCATCCCCTGCTTTGAGGGTTGATGTCATTCCTTCAAAGTGAACGATGGCTATATGTAAAAAAATACGTGTCTAATATTTTTTCGAGACGTATATCATATAAAAATTTCATCAAAATCTATTAACACTAGAACTACCGACGATTAAAGCATACCTATACGTTTCAAAGAATTTAAAATAACAGGTGATAAAAAAAAAAAATATAGGATGCAATGGAGATAAATATTTATTTATATTAGTTACAGAAAAACGCAAAAAATAGTTGAAACCACACCATTCTAAGTTTATAGAATATATATGAGTAATTAAAGTCATTTTGACCACTTTGGTAGTTCCAGTGTTAAGGATAGAAAAATGAAAATCCTTTAATAATTCCAAATACATATTAAACTACTTTGTAACAAACAAGGAACCTATTTAATTAGATATATACAATTAATCAGTATACATAAATACTGCACACAATTTTTCTTTTCAACAGTTCCCACTAACATACCAATTACAAAAAAATACCCGACACCAATTTTTACTTCATAAAAAAATAAACATAAAATACTTATATCCCAATTACCCATATACCCGATATGATCATCACATAAACCACAACCGTGTAAAAAACAAATACACAAAACCAAAAAAAAAATAAATAAAACAGCGCTTAAAACTCCATAAAAACAAATAATTTTTTCCAAATTTTCCAACAATAGTACAGAACACTTCAAATCGTGCAACTTTGTCCCCACATTTTTCGATACAACCATAAACAACACAGATATGTATATATACAGCTGCAATTTTTAACCAACAATAAAGTCTGACAGATAAAGAAATTTTTTTAAATAACAGACTCGGTAGAAACTAGGTGGCGTGCCCTTTAAAATGCTCTTTGCCGCGTGTCGATATCTCGATTCGTTGCCGAGATATAGGCCTTTAAAGTACAGCGTAGAAATACGCTCGGCATGAATGAACTCGGATCGTCGTGACCTACATTTTTTTCCTGGAAGTGCGTACGCTACGTAGTAGTAGTAAAAACTCGCTGACTCAGAGTCTGTCATTGACCACTACACACGTCAGTAGGTCAGCGAAGGCGTGCGAGTGAGAGGTCCGACAAGGACAGAGGAGTAAAGTCTTAAAAATTACGACTCCCTTCGGACGACGATATCTCGGGAACCGGAAGTGTTACGGACAGAAATCGAAAAGCGTTTCGAACGGGAAGGTTGCCCGGTGCTCGCAACGTTGATTTTGTTCAGATATTGTTTATAACTTTTGCGTAATAATTAGTTGAAGTTCTTGTAATTTCAATAGGGATCCTTGGTGTCGTTTTGATTGAATATTGAGATAATTGGACAGTTTTTTTTGGTGATTTTGTTTGCAATGCTTGGGTTGATTGTTGTTAGTAACGAGAAGTTTAATGGGGAGCGTAATTTTGTTTATTTAGAGAAAATTGAGGCGGAGCGAGGGAAGATCGATGAGTTTGAGTCGAATAGAAGTTATTTCTTTTTTTTAATTGGGAGTCTGTTGCGATTGCTTTTAGAAATATATTTTGTTAAACGAACTTCGAAATGAGTACTCAACATTTTTTAAGCCTTGTATGTATTAGTATTTTTTATTTAGAAATGTTTGAGTTAGAATAAGGGAAGCTGGATGCGTTTGATTCGTATAGAAGTTCTTTTTGTTTTGGAATATATTGTTGTTTGGAATATATTTTATTAAACAACCTCCGGAGAGAATATTTATTGTTTTTCGAGCCTTATGAGCGCAGTGGAACTTGTAGAAATATTTTTTATTTAAAAAGGTTCGAATTAGAATAAGGAAAGTTGCATGAGTTTGATTCGAATAGAAGTTTTTTTTTTTTTAATTAGGAGTCTGTTATGATTGTTTTTAGGAATATATTTTGTTAAACAACCTTCAGAGAGAATATTTATTGTTTTTTGAGCCTTATGAGTGCAGTACAACTTGCACAAGTATTTTTTATTTAAAAAGGTTCGAGACAGAATAAGGAAAGTTGCATGAGTTTGATTCGAATAGAAGTTTTTTTTTTTTTAATTAGGAGTCTGTTATGATTGTTTTTAGGAATATATTTTGTTAAACAACCTTCAGAGAGAATATTTATTGTTTTTTGAGCCTTATGAGTGCAGTACAACTTGCACAAGTATTTTTTATTTAAAAAGGTTCGAGTTAGAATAAGGAAAGTTGCATGAGTTTGATTCGAATAGAAGTTTTTTTTTTTTAAATTAGGAGTCTGTTATGATTGTTTTTAGGAACATATTTTATTAAACAATCTTCAGAGAGAATGTTTATTATTTTTTGAGCCTTATGAGTACCGTGGAACTTGCACAAATATTTTTTATTTAAAAAGGTTCGAGACAGAATAAGGGATGGTGGATGCGTTTGATTCGAATAAAAATTCTTTTTTTCTAACTAAGAATTTATTGCGACCGTTTTTAGCAATATATTTTGTTAAACAAGCTTCAAGAAAAATATCCACAGATCAGAAACTTTTATGAGTACCATAAAACGCTTATGAGAATTTTTGATTTAAAAATCTTTCAGACAAAGTAACAGAAATTTTTTGAACAACCTAATATTCAGAAATTCTGTGAGTTTCGTTTGGTTTTCTTCCGAATCTACTAATCTGATCAAATTGTGTTCGGCAGGAATTGTTAAGTAAGCTCCAGACAAAATATCTGTGGTTCAGAAAGTCTTGTTAGTACAAAGTTCACGTATATATGAAAACAGATTCGTTAGTAGGCTTCGTAATCGTTAGCACGTCTGAAGTTACGGTTTTGGCGAGGTAATGTTACATGATGGGTGATTAAATACTCGGTGAGGTAGACGGGCATTGGTTAAGCGCAAATTCTATCCCTTCGGCTCGTCTAACAAGGAATGTTACGGAGTTGACACACGCCCATCTTGATAAAATTGTTATACCATACAGATCTCGAAAAAATATTAGACACGTATTTTTTTTATATCGATCGTTGTTCTTGTACAAGTTTTTAAACAAATCAATTTTTTTAACAATTTTTTACACACTTAGATTTGGAATTTAAAAATATACAAACCGTACATTTCATTTTAAACATACCATTTCTTTAATTTTATTTTATTTTGGCAAATTTTTAAAATCTGATGTTTCACTTTAGGTACAGTTACTCTATCTTCCATTGGAACGCGACGAGTATTAAAAAGAAAAATAATAAACATGTATTAAATAGATAATAAATTAACAAAGAATATTAAGGAGTTGTCACGCGCTGCTTTTAATAAAATTTTGATCCGATATAGATCTCGGAAAAATATTAGAAATATAATATTAAAAATATTTTATATCGGCTATCGAAAAGTTCTTAAACGAATTAATTTTTTTCAAACTTTCTACACAGTTGAATCCCGCATTAAAAAATAAACCGTACACTTAAACTTCCTGTTTCTAATAATTTTCGAGATATACTATCAAATAGCGTATTACAAAAATAATTTTTATACATGTAGCTACTGATTATTACAAAATTCTTTTAAATTAAAAATACATATAAGAGCCACTATTTTTAAAAAATTTAATGAAACGAAATTATCAAGTTGGTGCATACGAAATGCCATTTTTCTCAAATCAAACTTCAGCGTTTAAAGAATTGTTCATATTTTTTAATTAATCGATTCTTTATTCCCATTGAAAATTTCCGGAATCTCAGGAAATTTAATAACGTGGAAGACAGTGTTCTTCTCGGTCCGGTGATAGGATAACGTAAAATGTAATAGAATGAGAGAAAGGAGGGAGGGAACGAAGCAAAACGAGGCACGTTGAAAACGAGGAATCTGCATGGCCACAAATTCCTAGAGCCGCGATATATTTATACGCAGGAATTAATTTGGCGCCGTGGCGAATTAACTTTCTATGGCGTACTGCCAGCCTCGAAGTCTGTTGATCCGACGGAATTTAACTGCCATTGGGTGTAATTGAAGCGTCCTCGACTCAGCCACCATTATCTTTATGTCCCGTGTCCCTCTTTCTTTTTTTTTTTTTTCTTTTCCCGAGAAAAATTTTCTTATTCGATGAACGTAGTCTTGCATTGGGGACCATGCGGCTTAAAGGAAGCGCTCGTGATTTTAGAGTTGATGAGTCAGAGGGGCTTCTAATTTAATACCTCTGTTCGGAGACAAATGCCTTAACTGTTGGAAGCATAAGATATTTTTCTTTTATTTTTATATAATAAAATTCCTCTCTTCTTTTTATTTTTTAGCATTTGAGAAGCGTTTCAAAAAAATGTTCAGAAATGTTTGACACGAGACTTTTTTGAAAGCTGTGAAAGATTGCGAACAGCAACGTGTAAATTTACAGTGCAACTATCTGCAATTTTGAAAGTTATGCGAGAATTCTAAGTACCAGTTGTAATTTCAAGTTATCGCTTTCAATATTTTTTAACTCATTTATCTTAGTTATATTAACGACATTTGTATAAGGGAGCACCGCTCTTCCTTCCGGCGCGGTCCACCATTCCCGATATTACAATATTGTTTATAAATTCCACCCACAATCAAAGAGTTAACTCTCGACATGGCGCAAAAATAATTTCCGCCACGAAACTCGCGTTAAACCCGAACCTAACCCGAAGCCTCTCTCTCTTGCCTCCGGTATCGTCCCGCTCATCTTTCCAATTATTAACGCTTATCGGTCGCTAGCTTTTCATACGCGATTCTCACTAAGTCGTAGCTGGTTTCGGTAAATATGCGAAAAATCAAACATATTTGTTAGAAACCACTTATTTTCTGAAGGTGTATTACAAATATATGAGTTTAAAATCGAACTGCTAGTCTCATCACTGGAATGAACCTCATTTTCAAAACTATTTTCCAAATTTTCACTGCTATCATCGCTATCCAAATTTTTACAATTTTCTTTATTCACTTTTCGGCTCGATGTATTAAAAATTGAGTACAAAAGGCAGTGATGTATCAGTGGACATGTCAATTGCGCCGTTGCTGATGCTTAACACGTTAAGCGCCACGCCGGTCCCTGTGCACCGACGCTGAAATGTTCGTTTAGGCTTCGCTGGTTTCCAAAGACCGACAGAATCGATTTCGAAAAATAATACCTTGTAATTCATTAATGGATTCTGTTAAATCACATTAAACGAAGATACAACTTTCCTTTGCAGGCCTCTGCAATTTTCTTCTTAAATTCTTAATTATTCTGCGATTAAATGTTTTTTTTAATTAGTATCGCACCATACAGCTTAACCCTTTCGATACGAGCGCTCTGTCCGTTGCGACACTCCCGCTGTACGCACGAAAATGCACACACAGCGCGTGGTCAGTCCTCTTTTGCACGAAGATTTTTCTAAGCGTTAAATAAGAGCTCTGCTTCATAAAACAATGTTTCTTCTAACAAGTATTCGTTTATAGTTCTAATATTAAAAGACTTTTATATAAAATTCTATTAACACGTTGACTGCCGCGCGCATTTTACTTGGTTTGCCCATGGNCCAGTATCGTCCCGCAGTCAACGTGTTAATTATATAAGTAACACTAGGTCATCAGATGGATGCCGGATATATACGGCGCTCGTACCGAAAGGGTTAAAGGAAAGTCGACCAAAATCGGCGTGGCGCTTAACGTGCTAACGCATTGCTGACCGGCAACTTTTCTGAAAATTTACCTCATGTGCCCGGCTATTGTTTTGAAAACGGATGTGGAAGCAAAACAATATAAATAAACTTCAATAAATTTTATTTATTATTCAACTCTTAATATTTCTTGTTCGTGTGATAAAAAGTATAAACAATCACCTACGTGTAATGGTGCACCACAAGTTTTGCAAATATATCGGGTTTCGCTCCCTTTTTCTTTCCAAGAACATACTCCACACGCTTTGGTCAGATTTGTTTCTCTTACAAATTTTTTTACAACTAAGAACGAAACTTGACCGGTCTTATAAGCGAGACACAACTCGAGGTACGCAGACCAAATAATTACACTACAAGATTTCCAACAGTGCGTCGTGAAAACAATAAAGACGCGGAAAAAAGTTTATCACGAGTTTACTCGTGACCGGTCACCAACGCTTGGCCGCGAAAACACGAGTTGACTCGTGACCGGTTAGCAATGTGTTAACTCACAAGTCAGTCGTGCCCGCATTTCACAGAACGCCAATTTTGACTTAGTTCGCTCGTTGTCACCTCCCACGTGACGCGCGACCGCGGCGACAAAGTACCGTTGTCACGTGAGAGGTGAGTTACGACCGTTAAGGATTACTATTAAAAAAAAAAATAAAAAACAGCGATAAGTTCCAGTTTCGAAGAACAGAGAGCCACGCGCGCGTCCAACTGTCGCGAAAATGCCACGATAGTGCATTATCGTGTAGCAAGTCGTGCTTTTGTCCGTCGAGAGATTCGGTTACAAGTACAATCGATCAAACAGTGAGTCCATCTAATTATCGTAGGCCCCGTAACGCAGTGTTAATGACGTAGCACAATGATATTCGATTCAGGATGTGCGCGACTATGAATCGCAACGATGATGTTGCCTGTTCACGGAAATCTATCAGCCGGTCTGACGTTCTACGTAAACGGTATATTATAGCGGTTGCATCGCGGGAATAACAATAGTCTCTCGCTCCCTCTTCTCGAAATGTTACCGCGCAAAATTATTCTAACGCGGTTACACGCCCGACCGTGACAATATTCCGAACGATAAATTTCACAGCTTCGAGATGGAGTGTCCTCTGCTTGGCAAACGATTCCGCGAAACTTGCAATTAACGATATTTATTCTCGAGTGGGTGTTTCGGTTTTCGGCGAGGAAACGTAAGTTTCGATGTGAAGTGGGTTTTATATTAAAACTACCCATGATTAAAGTGTAGGTATTTTTTTTATCGATGAAATTAGAATGATGGGTGTGTGGAAAAATTAATTGGATTAATGATAATTGGGGACAGTTTATCGATTCGCTTCGTTTTCTTCTGTATTATATTTTAGGTCGAAAGGGAGAATTGTGAGATTGATATAGGAGGTACTGAAATTTCTGAAATATACTAAGCTTTTATAAAAATATCTTTTTTATGTACTAGGTCACCTGATTTAGTAATTGTTGCAAGTTAAAAAATATATAATGTTTCTTCTGAAAGTCGAAAGAATAAATTTGAAACCTTCGAAATTTCTAAAAAAATACTAAGCTTCTCCGAGAACATTTTTTTTTATGTACTAAGTCACCTGATTTAGTAATAGATGCAAGTTAAAAAATAAAGTTTCTTCTAAAACTCGAAAGAATAAATTTCAAATCTTTCAACCTCTGAGAGTTCTATATTTTCTAAAAATATTTAAAATTAAGGAAACAAATTTTTTTAAGCGATACAAGCGTGTGAGCGAGGAATATTAAATTATGTTTCTGATCCAATAAAACCTGTTCGCTTATATCAAAATCCATCAAAACTTTTGCGCTCATCTAATATTATGGTACACCCTGTGTAAAAGAGCAGAGAAAAAAAGAGAAAGGATCTGGAAATATTCCTTCTTTTTAAAACGACCGTGGAACGTCTTCGACGATTCTGTACGGATTTCCGCCGGATATTCCGGTCTTCGTTCTCAAGAATATTTGCACTTACACCGGCACGTTGTCGGTGCACTTTGACCCTTCTTTACTCGAGAGCCTCAAGTGGATTTCCGTGGAGGAAAAAAGTCGCGCTTTTTTCGACGGTAATACGTCAGTTTTCGAAACGAGATTTTCGAGCGGCAACTTTTTGTTTTGAAGAGGACAGGATTTGCTGTCAGCCACCTAGCATGCGAATCGTGTTCTCGTCTGACGAAATTGGCCGTCCTCGATGAAGTGTTACTTCGATCGTGAATTGTTAAAGACACAACAATTTTCTCCACATATTTTGTACTTGCAAGAACAATTTAGCTAGTCGATAATTTAAACAGAATTTAAAACTTTGCGGAAATATAGTTCAAATGTAACGCTAAGGCAAGGAAAGAATTTTTAATTTCTTACTAAAATTTGATAAATTGTTAACGGTATACTTTTGAGCATTTTTTTTTTTTCTTTTTTGGGTGATTTTCTGTAAAATTATATAATAATATTTTCTGTATTTTTCCATGTATCTATTATTGTAATTTCTTTGATACAAATAGGTATAATTTAATCGTCGGTAGATTTAGTATTAATATTCATTACTTATATTATTTTTCCAAGTATCTATTATTATAATTTCTTTGATACAAATAGGTATAATTTAGTCGTCGGTAGATTTAGTATTAATATTTATTACTTATATTATTTTTCCAAGTATCTATTATTATAATTTCTTTGATACAAATAGGAGTAATTTAATCGTCGGTAGGTGTAATATTAATATTCGTTACCATCACGATATACATCATTGGATGTTATACAAATTTCGAATTTAATTCTTTTTCTACTTATCTTGTATTTTTTATTGAATATTCACCATAATATGAAAATTGTATAATTGTATAATCGTTTTAAGAGGGTGTTTTCAACCAAAACAAAAATGGCTCCATTATTAATATCTAACTACAGACTTTTTTATTTTAATTAACACCAGAACTACCAGAGTATTCAAAATGATCCATTTGTGATTTTTTACAGAAATCTTCTAAATTAAATAGGATGCCTTTCCTAAATTAAATAGGAGATCGATCGCTAAGTTCAGCTCGATCTAAAGACACATCCACACTGTCCCAGCACTATGAATACAATTAAAAAAAAAAAAAAAACGAAACTTCGACAGGCAATTATTTTATTCACTGAATATTATTATGTGTACTTTGGTGCTTTCAAATTTCCCATAAATGCCTAAACATTAATGTTTCGCTATTCCTGTCGCGTGAAATACATTTCTACAGAATATTAAGCTTCAAATTCTTGTGTTACCAAACTTACCCTGTTGGTTTAAAAATTTAAAGCACGCAGACTTCGGCTCATTAAACAGTCATGTAACAGTTCTCAATCGATTAAATCTTGCTCCATCTGAAACATAATCCATCCACTGAATTATTTCACGCGATCAAATAATACATATTTATTTTCGACGTCTAGAATATTTTCAATCACCTGTCATCGATGAACAGAGAAGCTGTTGAATAATTAAAACTAGAATATTTCCAATTACCAATCGTTAATTTTCCAGAATGAAAACACAGAAGAGAAATGATTAAAGCGACGTGGCAAATTGCTCGAACAAATCGGCAAGGGATGATGTTATAAAATATTAAAAAGAAGGCCGACAGAGTTTTCGGTGTCGCTGGACGCGTTGTTTGTCTTATCGCAAAACAATCACCGAATCGTCCAGTATTATCCTGACGCGATCGCTGCGGTGAAAAGCAAATTGCTAGGCACGAAATTGATTTCCCGCCATTGAATTGCTCTGTCCTGCAGCTCTGTTCAAATCTTGCGGTTGTGTGCGTGTAACTGAAATGCAAGTGACGGATCCGTGGTAAAAAAAAAAAAA